>PITA01013751.1:0-56238 GCA_004023965.1 Spilogale gracilis | reverse complement strand
GGCTCAGTTGGTTAAGCCACTGCCTTCGGCTCAGGTCATGATCCCGGAGACCCGGGATCGAGCCCCACATCGGGCTTCCTGCTCGGCGGGAAGCCTGCTTCTCCCTCTCTCAATCCCCCTGCTCGTGTTCCCTCTCTAGCTGTGTTTCTCTCTGTCAAATAAATAAAATCTTTAAAAAAAAAAAAAAAAAAAAAAAAGAAAACCCAATTTAAAAATGGGCAAAGGAGGGGCGCCTGGGTGGCTCAGTTGATTAAGCATTTGACTTCAGGGTCCTGGGATCAAGTCCTGCATTGGGCTCAGCACTGGGTGTGGAGCCTGCTTGAGATTCTCTTTCTCCCCTCTCCCCGGCCCCTCCCCCTCGCTAACAATAAATAAATAAATAAATAAATAAATTTTAAAAAAGATATACAAATGGCTGGTGTAGGGGAAGAAAAAAATTTTCCTGCTGTCGCTCTAGATTTTCTACCCAAGACCTCTGTAACAAAAGACAGATTAACAAGAGAAAAGCATACAAATTTATTTAACATAAGTCTTATGTCACACAAGTGCTTTCATAAGGGAATGAAGCCCTGATGAAGCAGTTAAACTGAAGTGCTTTTATGCTAGGTTCAATGAATAATGAACAAACTTGGGGAAATGTGATAAGACAAAAAGGTATGAATAAGTAAATGGAGGTCGCATGTTCTGAACCCTGTCACCAACAAGTAGGTGAAGAGGAAACTATAAATAAAACCAGAATAAAAAAAAAACCCACAATGAGATGCTACTCCACAAGAAGGGCTGTAATAAAAAAGACAGGTAATAGCTATTATTGGTAAGGACAAGGGGAAACTGGAACCCATATACATTGCTGGTGGGAATATAAAATGGTGGAGCTGCTTTGGAAAACAGTTCGGCAGTTCCTCAAAAAATTAGACACAGGGCGCCTTGGTGGCTTAGTTGGTTAAGCTACTGCTTTTGGCTCAGGTCATGATCCCGGAGACCGGGGATCGAGCCCCACATCGGGCTCCCTGCTCGGCTGGAAGCCTGCTTCTCCCTCTCTCACTCCCCCTGCTTGTGTTCCTTCTCTGGCTGTATTTCTCACTGTCAAATAAATAAATAAAATCTTTAAAAAAATTAGACACAGAATTACTATATGACCCAGTAATTCCACTCCTTGATAATGTCCCTGAGAGAAATGAAAACATGTATTCACACAAAAAGTTGTACACAAGTATTCATAGCAGCCTTGTTCATACTAGCCAAAAAGTGAAAACCAAAACGTCCCTCAACTGATGAATGGATATTTAAAATGTGGTTTATCGATGCAGTAGAGTATTATTTGGCAATAAAAAAGTACCTCTGTATCTGACACCATGGATGAACCCTGAAAATATTATGCTACTTGCGAGAAACCAAGCATAAACCCACATATTATATGATTCTGTTTATATGAAATGTCTAGATTAGGCAAACCCATTAGACACACAAAGTAGGTCATTGACTGCCTGAATTTGGAAGGATTGGGGGGAAATGGGGAAGATTTTATGAAGTATACAAATGTTGTAAAATTAGATTGAAGGGGCACCTGGCTGGCTGAGTCAGTGGAACATTAGACGCTTGATCTCAGGGTTGCAAGTTTGAGTCCCATGTTGGGTGTGAATATTACGTAAAAAAAAAAAAAAAGAAATATTTAAAAGTAAGTAAATACTAGATTGCAGCGATAATTACATAAACCTGTAGGTGTACTAAAAGCCAGTCAACTGTACATTCTAAATGAATCCTACAGTATGTTAATTATATCTCAATAAAGCTATTTTAGAAAAAAACAAAAGCAACACAACATGTGTTTGCTCTCTAGGATGTCGTGAGCTTAAGATAAATGTGGAACTTTAGTGGGTCAGCCTGTACCTGGTTTTCAAAAACATTGTGAAAACCCTGATTGATGAGCTGCAGCTGTGCTAGGAGGGCTGTAACTTGGCACTTACTCTCAGAGACAAAGCACCGACCACAGTGTGCACGAAGCTGTTGAATCGCAGGGATGGCTGCCCTGAGTGGACGTATCTGCACGGGTTCAACTTAACGCTCTCTGCTGAGCATGCTCAGTGTGGTGGAGTGACCCGGAAGCTGCGCCTAACTGCGTGGCTCCACCCCAGGAGGCAGCTGCTTTTTGGCACGTGCGTGGTTGCTGTGTGTCTGTTAAAGCAATGTCAACTAGTGTGTGGGGAGAAATACCATAGTGTGTAGTGCAATCTTACGTTTAGCCGCGTTAGTAAGTGATTTTCTTTGGGTGTCAAAATTCCAGACGATCTTTATTTGCTTTAGACTTCTCTGTGTTTTTTGATTTCTTGAATCTGTAAGGTTTCACTTATTTTTTTAATAAAATGAGTTGAAAAACAAAAGTCTTTGCATTCCTTGGCTAAATCCTACGTGGTCATCATGAATCATTCTATTAATGTCTTTTTTTTTTTTTTAAGATTTTCCTTATCCATTCAACAGGGAGATAGCACAAGCAGGCAGAGAGGGAGAAGCAGGCTCTCTGTGAAGCAGCGAGCCCCACGGGGGGCTGGATCCCAGGATGCCAGGATCAAGACCGGAAGGCAGACGCTCGACTGACTGAGCCACCCAGGTGCCCCGATTCTATTAATGTCTTACTGAATTTTATTTGTTATTATTTTATTTATAGTTTTTCATCCAGAGCCTTCTGTTTTTTTTTTTTTTTTCCACTATATTCTTCAAGATCAGATTTCGGTGTTGTAGTGTTGGCATTCAATGAGTTAGAGAGTTTCCCATGCTTTTCTATAATCTGGAACTCTCAGTTGAGTAAAGAAAGAATCTGTTTTAGGTTGCTGCTTCATTATAAAAGGATATAACGCAGGAACACACAGACGGAAGAGATACATAGGGCAAGGTATAGGGGAAAGGGACATGCCAGTGGACAACCCTCACAGCCCTTCTTTCTGTTCACCAACCCAGAAGCTTTGTGATTTTTTGGGAGGTGGAAATTATATATTAATGTTGTCTTCGGGAAAAAACCTTGGGGCACCAGGCTGGCTCTGTCAGTAGAGCATGTGACTCTTAATCTTGGAGTTGTGAGTTGGATCCCCATGTTGGGTGTAGAGATCCCTTAAAAATAATAAAATCTTTATTTTTTAATTTTTTAAAAAGATTTTATTTATTTGACAGAGACACAGCGAGAGAGGGAACCCAAGCAGGGGGAGAGGGAGAGGGAGAAACAGGCTTTTTGCTGAGCAGGAGCCTGATGTGGGGCTGGATCCCAGGATCCTGGGATCATGATCTCAGCCGAAGGCAGACACTTAACGACTGAGCCACCCAGGTGCCCCCAAAAATATTTTTTTAAAAAAGAAAAAGGGGGCCTGGGTGGCTCAGTTGGTTAAGCGACTGCTTTCGGCTCAGGTCATGATCCCGGAGACCAGGGATGGAGTCCCACATCGGGCTCCCTGCAGGGATCGAGTTCCACATCGGGCTGCCTGCTCGGCAGGAGGCCTGCTTCTCCCTCTCTCACTCCCCCTGCTTGTGTTCCCTCTCTGGCTGTGTTTCTTTCTGTCAAATAAATAAAATCTTAAAAAAAAAAGAAAAAGAAAAAAATAAACCTTTATAAAGAGTTTATCTTTTTGTCCACATCAGGAGACTCACTAGTGAGGATGGAACCCTGGGCAGAAGAGTCAGTGGCTGCTCAAGGCCCCACACATTCCCACACATTCTGTGCATCCTGTGGACAGGGTGCTTGTGCCCGGCTGCTGAACTCTGGCCCCCAGCCCTCCAGGGGAGGTCCCACCCCGCCGCCACCATTCTCCCTTTTCATTGTGCAAGCATGAGGACACAGTCTGATATGGCAAATGTGGAGGTGGGGGAAGAAGTTTGGGGATCAGACATGAAGCAGGCTGAGCCTAGGTATCAGCTGTGTAAAGGGGTGTGGAGAAGTACCCCCTGCCCGGCTCCCTGAAACAGGAGTCCCCTTCATCCAGCGGGAAGACAGTCTCAGTTTAGCACCCCCAGTCCCCCCACCCACAATGGAGGACCCTTAGATTCCAATTTGTTACCGGCTGCCTCATAGAGAGTTCTTGGGAATCCTTCATCGAATAATCCTGCTTGTCTCTCCTCACTTTCAAACTGTTAGACATATAGTACTGTCCTTTGTTTAAACAGGGAATGTCTATCTCACAAGTGTTCCCCAAATACTGAGATTTAGGAATTACATCATTAGGCCATCAGACCTTCTCAAACCGATTTTCTTTGTTGGTAGTCTCTAGAGATTTCAAAATCCATGTAACAGTTTCATGTTACTTTTCTTTCTAGTGGTCAGAGAAGTTTTCTAAACTCTCCCTGTTGCAAATGTGTGGCTCCACCTCAAACACAGGCTGGTTTTCATCTCCAGCCACAGGAGGGCGCACAAATACATTAATCAAGTGAAATTCGGTGTAAAAAATTGGGGAGGATGCTGACTGGGGTCGAAGAAAAAACCACGGGCAGCAGGGTACACTTAGCGTAGAGCAGCACAGTCCGCCAGAACTTTCGGCGGGGATGGAAATGTTCTGCATCTGTGCTGTCCGGTCCATCAGCCACAGCCACCTGTGGATACTGAACCCCTGAAATCTGGCTGATGTGACTGAGGAAATCAATTTTTAATTTTCATTTGATTACAAATTTAAATAGCCACATGTGGCTGGTGGCTACCATATTGGACCACGCAAGTCTAGAGCAATAGACTCCAGAGGAGTATTGGTGTTTCTGAATGGCTTTATGTATTGACATTTACATAATTTTGGATCTAACAACAGTAACTGTTCTCACCCTTGGCCAGCTACTGTGCCAAGCATACTTCCATACCCACCTGACCTGACTTACTACGCACCTAAGAGATGGCTATAACTATGTCCATTTAATGAATGAAGAAACAGACTCCAGGGAGCTGAATTGTCCAAAGTCAGAGATAGTCATTGAGCCAGGTAATGCCCATCTAGTATTTTTCAAGAGCCTACAATGTGTCAATAAATATATCAGCTAGACACTATTATAGACACTAGACATCTATAATGGGAACCAATGCTTGATATGGGGCCTCTTTAGTAAATGCTATCATTCAGCTTCATATAATATTTTCTGAGAATGACTTGTATATTTTTGCATACCATGTTCTCAGAGTTGGAAGAAACCTCCAGACTAACTGCTAACACTATCTCTGGTGTATGAAACTCTCACCATGAGCTCTGACCTAGGCAGAGGGATAACCGGGTTTTCCACGTTCAGTTCTGTCTACTAACTAGGCCTACGACCTTAAGTAGATAGTTTGCCCTTCCAGGGCTAGAATTTCCTCATTTCTCAAACAACACTCTTAGCCCAGGAGATCTCCAAGGGCTATTTCACATTTCACTCATTCCGAGACTCACATTTTTTCACTAGATTTTATCTAATGGTCCGTTGGCAACAATTTTTCTTAGTTACACCTAAAACAATGGTGTATCTTACAATCATGACACGTTAGACTAGATGAAATACGGTCTGTGTGATTTTAGAATATCAGCAAAAATATTTACCTTTAAATTTATTTTAATATACATTTTGAAATCCCCCAGAGGCAAACACAATGACATTCTATAGTGATTCTCAGTATAGTTTAGAATATTCAGTTGCAGATGTCATAATCAGTGATTCCTGGAGTGGCTAAGACAGGGAATGCAACACACACACTCAAAGGTCTCCACTGCAGTGAAGACCCACGCCCCATAGAACTGAAGATCAGCAAGATTGGTCTCGGGCAAAGTTGGGAGTAGGTGCCCTTTTGTTTGTCTTGAGGGTTTCCCATCCTTTTCCTTTCTTTCTCTTCAGGTAGGCAAAGCTCTTAAGTACTTTTCCTCTGTGACACCCTCTTTCCTTTCTTCTGCCCCAACCCCCACCTTGATCAATTACACTTGAGACTAAATAGGTCTATTTTCTTATAAAGATATATGACCAAGGAAATCACTTGGTACCAGTGGTGTATTGGTGTATATAATAAACAGCTCTCTGGGATGGGACTGGAGGAGGGTCTGATTTGCAGTCTTTGCCAATTTCGGTGGATAAATACCCTCACAGTGGCTGCTGCTGATTTTAAGCTACTGATATGATGTCAACCACTTCGGAAACATTCTGAAAATTTAACAGTTAACTCTCACAAGCCAATACGACCCTGCCCCAGCATACCATGGCTTGGTACAGATATGATTATTCCATTCTTCTGCCACAATCCCATGATGGTTCCTGATGGCCTCCAGGATAAAAGCTGATGACTCCAACTTGATATTTTAAAGCAGGGGATGTTCCAGGTCTCATGGGTCCTAAAGATGATGCAGTTTGGGGACCCTCTTAAAGAACAATAATACAAACTTAATAGTATAATATTAGGTACCAAAGTGAATAGTTATTTGGAATGAGAAAAGAAATTACAGCAAATTACAAAGGTTAAAAAGCTGACAAATGGGGCACCTGGGTGGCTCAGTTGGTTAGGCGACTGCCTTCAGCTCAGGTCATGATCCCGGAGACCCGGGATTGAGCCCCACATCAGGCTCCCTGCTCGGTGGGAAGCCTGCTTCTCCCTCTCTCACTCCCCCTGCTTGTGTTCCCTCTCTCGCTGTGTTTCTCGCTGTCAAATAAATAAAATCTTAAAAAAAAAAGAAAGCTGACAAATACCAGAAGCCCCACAAAATCTGAAAAAAGAATCACACGATATGATTGGAAGAACTTTCCACAGACATACTTCTGACTCTGGACATTTATCTTTTTTTTTTTTTTAAGTATGCTCCACACCCGGTGTGGTGCTTGAACTCACCAGCCTGAAATCAAGAATCACGTGCTCTACCGACCTAGCTGGAGGCCCCAAGCTCTGGACATTTTGAATCTTGTTTCTTATCCAGCCCCCCTCGCCGTGTACTTCTGGTGCCGGTGCTGTAACACACAACCATAGTGCCATGTGCCCTCTAGGCTCTCCACAGCAAGCCATGGGAATAGTCCTGGGAGCCATCCCATGTGAGGTGGCTATCAGTGCCCTAATCGCTCATGGAAGCTATTGTAAAACTGTGTAAGTATGTGTCTCTGAATCCTAGCAAAATGTATCTCCAACTCAACTTCCCCTTAGCTGGGCCCCCAAATGCCTGTGGCCACTCCGATGCCACTGAGCACGAGGGGAAGTGTATCAGTCAGGGGTCACGGAGGAAGCCGACCAGCCACGGGTGATATAGAGTAAGAGACTCATTATAGGGTCAGATCTTTGGCAGCTGTGGGAGCCGGTGGCCAAGGCTATGTGGGCTGCTGCTGCGTCTGTGGTGCATCCCGGAATCGAAGGGCTATAGGTCCTCGGAAGCAGCAGCTGGGAAGGAGAGCTGAAAGGAGGACATCTGGTAGCCGCTGAGCAAGCTGTGGGCTTGAGTGCTGCCCAATCCCATCTAAGTGTGGGGGAGTCAGATCAGCGACACTGCGGGCAAGCTGCCCCGGTGCCTGGCACCCTGAACTAACCTTCGGAGCTGCAAAAATGTGGCTGCGAAATCATGCCTGCCTCCCACAAAAATATCTCTAGTGGCCGGTGCTAACTGGGAACCATACAGGGGAGAGAACATAGTTCCAGTGTTAGAGGGGACACTGGAATGCAAAAAAACAATGTTTTAAACTGATTTCAGCTTATGTATTTTGGTTTTGCAAATTTAATCATATGGCCACATAAAACACGTTGCTAGGACCTTACGCTTCATTAGCTTCCCAAGAGATCCACCCTGTCAGAGAGTAGCGTAGAGTTCTAACCTACCTGTCAACCGCATCAGACCCTTCCCTTCCTCTCCCTGTCTCTCTGGCACGCTCGCATGCACATACTCACACGTAGTCACATGGTTCTTGGGTACCACGCACGCACGTTCTAGGCACTGGGAATCCAGAAGGGAGCAAAGCTGACAAGAGTCTGTACATGCTAATCGCCTGAAAGAGCTAAAACAAAGAAACACGTTTGCACCTCAGACGGTTGGAAGTGCTTTGGAGAAAAGTAAAGCAGACTAGGGAGATACGGAGTGCAAGTGAGCCTAGAGGCGCTCCGGGGATGGTCAGAGAAGACTTCACTGAGGAGGTTGAGCAGACATCTGAGTGAGGGGACTGTGGAGCCATATAGCTATCTGGGACACAGTGTCCCTGGCCAGGAAACTATCAAAACGTCCCTGAGGCCGAATGGAGTGAGCTTGCTTTGTTCTAGCAGAGCCGCTCCAGTGAGCTCTGGCCAAGGTGGGAGAAGAGGTCAGAAAGGTGGATGGGGCGTGGATGGAACTAAAGGGTAATATTATGCTAAGCGAAATCAGTCAGCCAGAGAAAGACAAATACCATATGATTTCACTCATATGTGGAATTTAAGAAACAAAACAGATGAACAGAGGGCAAGGGAAGGAAAAATAAGATAAAAACAGAGAGGGAGGCAAACCATGAGAGGCTCTGAACTCCAGGAAACACACTGAGGGCTGCTGGAGCGGAGAGGGATGGGAGGGGGTAACTGGGGGTTGGGCGTTAAGGAGGGCACGTGATGTGATGAGCGCTGGGTGTCATATGCAACTGATGAATTCCTAAATTCTACACCTGAAACTAATAAGACACTGTATGTTAACTAAATTGAATTTAAATTAAAAGTTTAAGAAAAAAGAAAGGCGGATGGGGCTGCCTGGTGAGCCATTAGCCTTTGAATCTGAGGGCAGGACGACTGACAGACACAATGACCCTGCAGGGTTGTGCATTGAACGGACTGAAGGGGGACAGAGATGGACTCAGGGGTCCGGATAGGAGGTCTGCAAGGCAATCCGGAGCCGTGTCACCGCCCTGAGCACCAGCATCCCGTTTCCCAGCAGCTTTGCTTCTGTTGGTTTAATCCCCACCCACCGGGATCCTGCTTCCTGCTTCCACTTCTCAGGTAGACTAAATTTGTTGGCAGAATTTGATCTCAATTTTATTTTTCAAATCTGGTAACATGTTAAGTTTGCGAGATTTCCTCCTGAACCTGATAAGAAATGGCAGGTGAATTGCTAAAGAGACAAGATGTTTTCAAAACGGGAGAATACTACTTCTTTATGAGGGGCTGGGCTAACACTTATGGGTCCCTGAGAGCGGGTGTCCCCTTACATATTGTGCCCCAAATGCCTCACGTCATCTTAGTCCTGGCCTGGTGAGTCCCCCAAAATGACATCAGCAATGGGACAGGATGACTTCGTGTGGTACCCCAAGAAACACACAAGATCTTTTACATGGTGCCCCATCCAAAAATACAGAACTCCATCTAATCATGAGAAAACATCAGACAAACCTAGATTGAGGGACCTTCCATGACATAGCTACCCTATGTCCTCTTCACAACCGTCAATGCCAAGAAAGGCAAAGAAGGCTGAGGAAGTGACAGGAACTGGCTGGAGAGATACACACAGTACTCCTGGATTGGGTCCTGACCTGGAAAAGAGTGCTTCGAAGGACATTCTTGGGATAGTGAGGAAAATCTGACTATGAACAGTAGATTGAATAATAGTATATATCAACATTAAAGTTCTGATTCTTGTGATTGAGCTGTGGTTATATGACAAAATGTTTTTATTATTAAGAAATGCACTATGGGGGCGCTTGGGTGGCTCAGTTGGTTAAGCAACTGCCTTCAGCTCAGGTCATGATCCTGGAGACCCGGGATCGAGCCCCACATCAGGCTCCCTGCTCAGCAGGAAGCCTGCTTCTCCCTCTCTCACTCCCCCTGCTTGTGTTCCCTCTCTGGCTGTGTTTCTCTCTGTCAAATAAATAAAATCTTAAAAAAAAAAGAAATGCACTATGAAGTATTTAGGGGGTAAAAGAGCACGATAAACTTAACTCTACTAAGGATCAAAATGATCTATCTATGAATATCCACATCAACCTACCATCTATCTACTACCATCTATCCTCTATCTATCTATCTATCTATCTATCTATCTATCTATCTATCATCTATCTAGAATGATAAAGGAAATGTGGTCAAATGTAAACAATTGATGAATTTGGGTGAATATGGGATGTCTTTCTCCTATTTCTGCAATTCTTCTGTAAACTTGAAATTATTTCACAATAAAATGGTTTTTTAAAAGATTTTATTTATTTATTTGACAGAGAGAGAAAGAGAGAGTGCACAAGCCAAGGGAGCGGCAGGGGGAGATAGAGAGAAGCAGGGTCCCTGCTAAGCGGGGAGCCTTCTGTGGGGCTTGATCCCAGGATCCTGGGGTCATGGCCTGAGCCTCAGGCACATGCCCAACCAACTGAGCCACCCAGGCACCCCACAGTAAAACAATTTTTAAAAGAAGTCTCCAACTTTAGGGGAGCCAGAGTGGCTCAGTCAGTTAAGCATCTGCCTTTGCTCATGATCTCAGGTTCCTGGGAGAGAGTCCTGCATCCGGCTCTCTGCTCAGAGGGGAGCCTGCTTCTCCCTCTCCTTCTGCCACTCCCCCTGCTTGTGCTCTCTCTGTGTCAAATAAATAAATAAATAAACCTTTAAAGTAAATAAATAGATAGATAAATAAATAAATAGATAAATAGATAAATAAAAGGCAGCACCAATTTTAGACTCTAGATGAAGGAAATGGAGATGGGACTAATTCTCTACAGCAGGTATCAATCCTTAGCTTTCAAAATAAACACAAACACTATCAAAGAGTCATCTTTCTGCAACAACACAGGGGAGGATAAATAATTAACTTTTTGATAGCTTTGAGTTTGCAGTTCCCACTTGCATCTTACATCCACTGGTTCTGTCAGAGTGGGCAATTAATAAGGTACAAATCGTTATGAGTCCAAATAACTAAAGTGTTTCTTTAAATTTCTCGAATGGACAGAAATGCTCATGGAAAATTTATGTAACAATAGCCTGTTATTAAAACATGAAGTGCCTTCATCTGCAGGTATGTATTTTATATTTTTCTACTGTACTGCCCAGAATTTGGCAGAGGGCTTTGGATACAATAACAGCCTGCCAGTTCCCAAACGTGGCTGCACGTACCATCTGGGGAGTTTTTAAAAAATGTTGATGCTTGGGTCTCTCCCCTCCAGAATTTGACATAATTGGTTTTGTGGTGCAACCTAAGAGCTTTAAGAGTCCCCCAGGTGATTTTAATGTATGGCTAAGGAGAATAACTGATCTAGAGTCCTTCATTTCTTTTTTGGATAATCATAGAAACATCTTAAAAGATGCCAGCTACAGAGCAGAAGTGACCTCACTTGGAAAGACAGTGTCATGGGAAGAAGACTTCATTAGTAGAAGGCATCTCTCCTTCCTCTCAACTCCCATATAATTTTCATTCCATGCCGCTTAATAGTTTTTACCTTGAATTTTAGTTACCTGTATTTATATTTTCTTCCTTGCTACACTGTAGACTCCTGGATCATAGGATTCATGGTCAAGACAAAGGACCATTGGGACACCTGGGTGGCTCAGTTGGTTAAGCGTCCCATTCGTCATTTAGGCTCAGGTCATGATCGCAGGGTCCTGGGATGGAGCCCTGTGTGGGGCTCTGCGCTCAGTGGGAAGTGTGCTTGAGAGTCTCTCTCCCTCTGCCCCTCCCCCTGCCTGCACGCTCTCTCTCTTTCTCAAATAAATTGACTAATTAAAAAAAAAAAAGATAGCAGGACCACTGTGCTGAGGTCTTAGAGGGCCAGAAACTGGTCCTTACCCTTTCTTTAGTGCTACGGCATGTGGCAGTGTTCATCTTTGTGTTGGAGAAATGTCAAAATATTTGGAATCTAGTATGTTCACACTCAGTAAAATTATACGCATAGAAAAAAGACTGAAAGGAAACAAATAAAAATGTTCACAGCTGTTGCTTCTGGTGCATATGATTACGGATGACTTCCTTTTTTCTTTTTCCGTATTTTACATGAGTATGTGTGGATTTGAAAGCTATCAATAGAAACTAAACACATCAAATATTCATCAATCAATAAATTCATCATGACTGCTTGAAAAAATATAATGCTGAGAAATTCACTGTTCATCTTTGGTGCATGTTAGAAAGTCAGATGATTATTTCTAAAGCTGGTAAATAGGGGTGCTTGGCTGGCTCTGGGGATGGAGCTTGTGACTCTCAGTCTTGGGGTTCTGAGTTTGAGCCCCTTGTTGGATGTAGAAATTATTTAAAAAATAAATTCTTAAATAAATAAATATATAAATAAAGCTGGTAAATAAAGGGAAAGAACCATTTATCCAATTTTCCTCAATGAACTGGACCTCAGAATAAACTGTATTGCATTTTCTCTAATTATTCACTGGTTGGTGGACATCTGGGTTATTTCCATTTTGCCACTATTATTATAATGCTGCAACTCGTGATCTTGGGGATGTGAGCTTGAGCCCCATGTTGGGTATAAGAATTACTTAAAAATAACAACTTTAAAAAATGTTCCTTAGAGCAGTTGAATACAAGTCTTGGTGTAGACATATTTTAATTTCTCTTGGGTATACACCTAGTAATGGAATTGCTGGGTCATATGGTAAATTTATGTTTAACTTTTTAACAAACTGCCAAATTCTTTTCCAAAGCAGCTGCACCATTTTACATTCCCACCAGGATTCTGTGAGAGTTCCAGTTTCTCCACAATCTCGCCAGTACTTGTTATTGTCTGTCTTTTTGATTATAGCCATCCTTATGGGTGTGAAGTGGTATATCTCTGTGGTTTTAATTTCAGTTTCCCTAATGATGTTAAACATCTTTTCATGTGTTTGTTGGTTATGCAGTCATCATTTTTTAACAGTGAATAGCATATCTTTATTCTATTTACATTTGTTATAAGTATAAAATTTTTTTTAAAGATTTTATTTATTTGACAGAGAGAAACACAGCGAGAGAGGGAACACAAGCAGGGGGAATGAGAGAGGGAGAAGCAGGCTTCCCCCCCGAGCAGGGAGCCCGATGTGGGGCTCGATCCCAGGTCTCCGGGATCATGACCTAAGCCGAAGGCAGTCGCCCAACCAACTGAGCCACCCAGGCGCCCCAATACATTTTTGAAAAGCTTATTTTTAATTAATTTGGATAGATTTATATTTTAAGCAGATCAACTCAATTGTTAAAGTTACATAATAAAGAATATAATAATTTAAATGACAAAAAATTTCATATTGTGAAATAGTACACCCTATGCTGAGATGAATGAGGGGAAAAATCATTTATCTTCTTTGGTGAAATGTCTATTCGGCCCCTCTACCCGTTTTTTATTATTTTTTTTCAAGATTTATTTATTTGAGAGTGTCAGAGAGAGAGAGAGAGCACGAGTAGAAGGGGCAGAGGGAGGGGGAGAATCTCAAGCAGACTCCATGCTGATCACAGAGCCCATCGTGGGGCTCAACCCCATGACCCTGAGATCATGACCCAAAAAGAAACTAAGTCAGATGCTTAGCCCACTGTGCCACAGATGCCCCACTCAATTTAAAAATTGAGTTTTTAGGGGCGCCTGGGTGGCTCAGTTGGTTAAGCGACTGCCTTCGGCTCAGGTCATGGTCCCGGAGACCTGGGATCGAGTCCCACATCAGGCTCCCTGCTCAGTGGGAAGCCTGCTTCTCCCTCTCTCACTCCCCCTGCTTGTGTTCCCTCTCTGCCTGTGTTTCTCTCTGTCAAATAAATAAAATATTTAAAAAAAATTGAGTTGTTAGACTTATTACTGAGTTACAAGGGTTACTTATATGTCCTAAATACAAATTCTTCATCTGATATATGATTTACAAGCATTTTCTCCCAGACTCATGGCCTGTTCCTGATCGCATCTTGCCTGTGGGTGGTATTCCATAAGAGTATATCAAATGAATGGTTTAGCTAATTAGGCCTCCTCCCCTAGGATGATCCATTTCATGCCCACAGGCTGTTCCTCTAACCGTTTTGCTTCTGAGTTTACTAAAACTTTATTTAGGATTTAGCAACGTATTCATAAGGGACATTGGCTGGTAGTTTTCATTTTTCAGGCCTGTATCAATCAGGGTCACTTAAGAGACAGAAATCACACCAGTTGTTTAAACAAAAGATGGCATGATCTCACTTATATATGCAATCTCTAATAGTCAAACACGTAGAAGCAGAGAGCAAAAGGGTCATTGCCGGGGGCTAGGAGGAGGGGGAAATGGGGAGGTGTTGGTCGAAGGATGCAGAGCAGTCATGCAAAATAAATAAGTTCTGGAGGAAAAAAAACAGTCACCTGGAAGAAAGCTCTCCTTATGTACGGAATCCAAATTGAGTTGTATTCTATCAACTGGGCAAAAAAGCGCATTTATCCAATACATTTTCATGAAAACTTGTAATTATCTGTTGAGTTTTAAGGAGGGCATGGGATGTGATAAGCCCTGGGTGTTGCACGCAGCTGATGAATCATTGAAACTACACCAAAAACTGGAGATGGACTCTATGTTGGCTGATTGAATTTAAATGTAAAAAAGCAGAAAATCCAGGAAAATCACTATTAAAGGGACATCCTCTAATTTGTATTCTATTCTGAAATAAATAAGAGGTAATAATTTGAAAAGAGAACTTAACATAAACAAATGTTAACTGTAAAAGGATAAAGAGAGAACTCAAAGGCGTCATGGATGAGTGAACAAAAGGAAGATGTTGGGATTACTAAAACTCTGAGGGGCTCCTGGCTGGCTCAGTCTGTGGAGCTCGCGACTTTTGATCTCGGACTCATGAGTTCCGGCCCCACGTTAGGTGTAGAGTTCACTTAAAATAAATAAGAAAATAAAATCTTTTTTTAAAATATTTTATTTATTTGACAGAGAGAAACACAGGCAGAGAGGGAACACAAGCAGGGGGAGTGAGAGAGGCGGAAGCACGCTTCCCGCCGAGCAGGGAGCCCAACGCGGGGGTCTCCGGGATCATGACCTGAGCTGAAGGCAGTCGCTTAAACCAACTGAGCCACCCAGGCACCCCTGGATGAGTTTTCTTAAGCCTCCCTTAAAAAAAATCTTTAAAAAGGGGGGAGGGGCGCCTGGGTGGCTCAGTTGGTTAAGCGACTGCTTCGGCTCAGATCATGATCCTGGAGACCCAGGATCGAGCCCCACATCGGGCTCTCTGCTCAGCAGGAAGCCTGCTTCTCCCTCTCTCATTCCCCCTGCTTGTGTTCCCTCTCTAGCTGTGTTTCTCTCTGTCAAATAAATAAGTATAATCTTTAAAAAAAGCTTCCTTTCC
This sequence comes from Spilogale gracilis, assembly GCA_004023965.1. Classification (NCBI taxonomy): domain Eukaryota; kingdom Metazoa; phylum Chordata; class Mammalia; order Carnivora; family Mephitidae; genus Spilogale; species Spilogale gracilis. The sequence goes on along the minus strand of PITA01013751.1, from coordinate 41,065 downwards.
TTTTGTTTACTCATCTGTAAGAGAGGAATAATTCTTTTAATCCCTGTATATAGCCGTGCCCTGTTCAGTTGTTTTGATCTCATTAAAAATCAACATCAGCCAACGGGTTGTCCAACCAGAAACCTTAAAGTCGTTAGGGTTTGTACTTTCAACATCCATCAGCAATTTAAATGGGGCCGCCTAGCTGGGTCAGTCAATAGAGCATGTGACTCTTGATCTCAGGTTTGTGAGTTCGAGTCCCATGTTGGGGGAGGTAGAGGTTACTTACATAATTTTTTTGAGATTCTTAATTTATTTATTTGAGAGAGTGAGAACAAGCAGGGGGAGGAGCAGAAGGATAGGGAAAAGCAAATTTCCCACTATGCAGGGAACCCAATGCAGGGCTGGATCCCAGCACCCTGGGATCATGACCTGAGCCAAAGGCAGATGCTTAACCATCTGAGCCACCCAGGTGCCCCCCCAAATGTTTTAAATGAAAAAGATGTTTTAGGGGCGCCTGGGTGGCTCAGTTGGTTGAGCAACTGCCTTCGGCTCAGGTCATGATCCCGGAGTCCCGGGATCAAGCCCCACATCGGGCTCCCTGCTCGGCGGGAAGCCTGCTTCTCCTTCTCTCGCTCCCCTGCTTGTGTCCCCTCTCTGGCTGTGTTTCTCTCTGTCAAATAAATAAATAAAATCTTTTAAAAAAAGAAAAAGATGTTTTAAATGATTAAACATTTTGTGAGTTAAACTGATTTTGTGAGTCATCAGTTTTCTAACTGTAAGTGCCTGAATACAACTTTTTTTTCTCATTTCAGATGAATTAGAATGATGTGTTTTTCCAAATCTGATGGCAATTATCAAGAGTTCATACAGATTTTTATGCCATATTTTGTTTAAACCCTTCAGAATAATTTCTTTAAGTTTAGATCACAAATAGCAATATAATTTTTCTTTTTTTAAAAAAAGATTTTATTTACCTGACAGATACCCAGTCATTTTAGCCAGACACCCCATCATCCATATCTGAAGCTCCTAAATATCTTTTTTCTTTTTTTAATTTATTTAAATTCAATTAGCCAACATATAGTACATCATTAGTATTTGATGTAGCATTCAGTGATTCATTAGTTGCATATAACAGCCAGTGCTCATCACATCATGTGCCCTCCTTAATGTCTGTCACCCAGTTACCCTATCCGACCACTCACCTCCCTTTTCGCACCCCTCAGTTGGTTTCCTAGAGTCAAGAGTCTCTCATGGTTTATCTCCCTCTCCGATTTCTTCCCATTCAGTTTTCCCTCCCTTCCCCTATGATGCTCTGTGATATTTTGTATATTCTACATATGAGTGAAACCATATGATAACTGCCTTTCTCTTACTGACTTATTTCACTTAGCATAATCCCCTCCAGTTCCATCCATGTCGATGTAAATGGTGGATATTCATCCTTTCTGATGCCTGAGTAATATCCCATTGTATATACGAACCACATCTTCTTTATCCATTCGCCTGTTGAAGGGCATCTTGGCTCCTTCCACAGTTTGGCGCTTGTGGACATGGCTATTATGAACATTGGGGTGCAGGTGCCTCTTCTTTTCACTACATCTGTATCTTTGGGGAACCCCCTCAGTATCTATCAGGTTGCTCATCTTCTACCATATCCTCTACATGATGTCTGATCACCCTGGACTGCCTTCAGTAAGAAGCCTTTTAGGGTGGTTGAGCCAGAATTCCCCTTATCTCTGACGTTTCCTCTTTGTAATTTTCCATCCCCTGACCCTCATCCTGTCCCTTGCCTATAAATTCTTACTAGTCCATGCTGTATTTGGAATTAAACCTGATTCTATACTTAGGTATCTTTTCCCTATTGCAATAGTCTTGAATAAAATCTATTAAATCTATTTTTATCACTTGAAGTACCACCTCTATTTTTTTTCTTTAAGGATGCCCAGGGGTTAGCCTGCAGGGAGTTTAGGCATCCCGCCAATAATCCTCATGTGGCAGCCCATTCTTAGATATGGACAACTGATATCTTCTTAGTATTTGTAAATTGCTGTGCAAACATAGAATCAAACACATAGCTACTTCTGGAAAGTTCCTGTATAGAAATTTTGAAGCAGCTACTGTGTAGATTATTTGAAGAAATCATTTTGAGAAATCAGTTATCCCACTGCTCTGATAGGCACTGAGAAAATGAGATTTTCCAACTCTTCAACTTTATTAATTATTGAAGAAATAATTAAAATGGAAACCAGAATTCACTTCTCACCCAAATTAACAAAGAGAGAAAACAGACAGATAATAAAAACCTATGGGCCTTTGAGGCATTGGCAAAATGGATACTCATTGTTGGTGGGTGTATAAATTGGTATGAAATCATTGGTGAAATTTATCAGTATGTGTTGTTTCCAAAAGATAGTCATACCCCTTCATCCGATTGTTCTACTTGTTGGGAATATTCTAAGGAAAGCCTCAATTTTCAGAGAACTCTATGCTTACAGAGGTTCATTGCAGCATCTACCTAACTATCCCCAAATAGCTAAGAAATTAGGGTACATTCATTGGATGGAATATTATCTAGCCATTAAATATGGTATTTTTGAAGAGTAAAAAATTTACAGGGGCGCCTGGGTGGCTCAGTGGGTTAAATCCTCTGCCTTCGGCTCAGGTCATGATCTCAGGGTCCTGGGATGGAGCCCCATGTCAGGCTCTCTGTTCAGCAGGGAGCCTGCTTCCCCTTCTTTCTCTGCCTGCCTCTCTGCCTATTTGTGATCTCTCTGTCAAATAAATAACAAAAAGTACAAATATACTTGTTTAATACAATTTAAAGAGCAGGATACAAAATTGTCCATATAGAATTGTTATAACCACATAGAAAAAAACCTATGTAGGGGCACCTGGGTGGCTCAGTGGGTTAAAGCCTCTGCCTTCTGCTCGGGTCATGATCTCAGGATCCTGGGATCGAGGCCCGCATCAGGCTCTCTGATCAGCAGGGAGCCTGCTTCCTCCTCTCTCTCTGCCTGCCTCTCTGCCTACTTGTGATCTCTCTCTCTGTCAAATAAATAAATAAATAAAATATTTTAAAAAAAAGAAAAAAGGAAAACCTGTGTAGAGAAAAAGATTGGAAATAAACATACTAAAAATGCTTATAATGGTTATATTTAGGGGGTATATCTATGGATGACATGTTTCTATCTTTCTGATTTTCTCTAATGAGTATATATTTAAAAATTTTTTTATTTATTTGACAGAGAGAGAGATCACAAGTAGGCAGAGAGAGAGGAGGAAGCAGGCTCCCTGCTGAGCAGAAAGCCCAATGCGGGCCTTGATCCCAGGACCCTGAGATCATGACCTGAGCCGAAGGCAGAGGCTTAACCCTCTGAGCCACCCAGGTGCCCTCTAATGAGTATGTATTAATAGGAATTACTGGTCTAGTATGACATCACTCTCTAGTATGACATATATGGACTGGGTGCTTGTGTTGGTTGGGGTGACGAGGGTGACAGCTCACATATCTCCAACAAACTATCCTGAACTTACTCACCAGGTGATCTCTACATGGTTCCCAGGAATAGGAAAAGCACAAACTCTTCCAAATTTCAAGTTTATTGTTGTCCCACTGTCCAAAGCAAGTCACATGGCCAAGCCTGGAGTCAGAGTGGAAGGGAACCACCAAAGGAATGGATAAAGGGAGGAGAATGATGGCAACCATTTTACAAACAATCTGTCACAGTGTTTAGCTTAAAAATAAAACTGTCAGCTATTTTACCAGCAAAAGTGGGTTCAGTTGGGGATAGCAAAGAATTGCAACTCAGGATAAGCAAGCTATGGCAAGACCATAGTCAAGTCAAAGAACAAAGGAGAGGAATGCTCTTTTATAGAGGAAAGGAGGACTTTGGAAAGGCTGTTATAAACAAAAAGTCCATTGCAGTAAACTAGGAGTTGCAAGTATAGTGGCTTCTCATTGACCGAGTTGTGACTGTCATTGGACTGGGCTGTTGCTGGGGAAGGAGGAGAACCTTTCCTCCTCCTCCTGGGAGGAAGAAATAGCTAAAGAAATATTAACTTGCAATGTACATTTCTTTCTGTTGGAGCCTGCAATTGACAAGAGTGTGAGAGCTCCCCCTCTGGCCTACTTAGTGAAGTTTTCCTTTATTAATTTTCACAACAGTAAACATTGACGTAATAGCCACCCTGTATCAAGATGACCTAAGCTAGGAAATACATATAAATGAGCAGCCCATGGTTTATGAGTCCTTGTGAGATAAAGTTCAAAGTCCTTAGCTTTGACATATAACTGTCTGCCCTACATTATCTCACTCTACTCCTTTTCCTCAACTCACAACCACAGATATCAGGCAAATGAGATTTTTATATTTATCTGAACATACCTTGCTATTCCTCACCCTACATCACTGCTCTTTCTGCTAGAACTGGAATGCAGGCACCCACTCTGAATCACAGACATGAGTCTGCCACTGATTTTTGAACATCTGTTATGACCCTAACAAAGCTCACCTTGCCTTTCTTTGGAATCCTTAGAGCCACATAAAGATTTCTAATTTTGCACCTATGTAACTTTAGTGTTCATTTGTTAACATGCTTGTCTCCTTTCTTGTAGACTCTAAGATCCTCTAAGGTAGAGACCATATCTTCCTTGTATTTCTGTGGCAATTACTGGATGATAAATGTGTGAAAGCAGATTCAAAATGAAGTAAGCAATACTAAGAGAATCATTCAAAAAAGACTCAAAAGGACACCGAGCAAAGCCTGTGCAGTGCACCTCTCCTGTTTCAATTCTTAGAACACTATTAACCTTTGACTTTTATCAGTTGCAACTCGACCAACTCCCGGAACACATCCTCCTACCTTGTACTGAAATAGAGATAATGTAATACCTGTTAGCCAAATAGCCAGTCATCTATTAGTCAGTTTAAACCCAGCCAGCACTGATCATAATTCTTTCAAAACATGTTATGTAACCTTGCGAGTTTTGCTTTGTACACCTGCACTCTCCGCTCACAGTTCAGAGCACACGTCCAGTGATTTGGGGCCACTCTGTGTCTTCTGGATTACAATCCCTAAGACCTCTTCTTCTTGACTGATAAATGTTTGGATAAATTGGGTTTTTTTTTGTTTTTAAATATTTTTATTTATTTAATTGAGAGAGAGTGTGTGTGAGCAAGGGTAAGGGAGAGAATGAGCAGGGGGAGGGGCAGAGGAAGAGGGAGAAGCGGACTCCCCGCTCCCGAGATCATAACCTGAGCCGAAAGCAGATGCTTAGCCATCTGAGCCACCCAGGCATCCCGGATAAATTGTTTTAGTGTACATTTTTAGGACATGTACAAATGGCCAACAGGTACACAAAAAGGTACTCAGGATCACTAATCATCAGGGAAATGCAAATTAAAACCACAATGAGATATCACCCCTCACCTGTTAGAATGGCTATCACCAAAAAGGCAAGAGACTATTTATTTTAAAATATTTATTGAAAAGTGTTCATTTTGGGGGACATCTGAGTGGCTCAGTGAGTAAAGCGACTCTCAATTTCAGCTCAGGTCATGATCTCAGGGTTGTGAGATTGATCCTACACACCACCCTCCTGCGCTGGGTTCCGTGCTGGGTGTGGAGCCGCCTTAGATTCTCCCTCTCCCTTTCCCTCTGCCCCTCCCTCCCTCCCTCCCTCCCTCCCTCTCTCTCTCTAATTAAAAAAAAGTATCTTGGGGCACACGAATGGCTCAGTCAGTGGAGCATGTGACTCTTCATGTTGGGGTCATGAGTTCAGGCCCACACTGCACATGGAGATTACTTAAAAAAAGAAGAGAAAAGGGGCGCCTGGATGGCTCAGTTGTTAAGCATCTGCCTTTGGCTCAGGTCATGATCCCAGGGTCCTGGGATCGAGCCCCAAATCAGGCTCAGCAGGAAGCCTGCTTCTTCCTCTCCCACTCCCCCTGCTTGTGTTCCCTCTCTCACTGTCTCTCTCTCTGTCAAATAAATAAATAAATAAAAGTCTTTAAAGAAGAAAAGAAAAAGAGTATTTATTGAATATTTAAATGTTTAAAATATTTGTGTTTTATATATAATATTTAAATATATTATATAGGGGCTCCTGGGTGGCTCAGTCGTTGGGTGTCTGCCTTTGGCTTGGGTCACAATCCCGGAGTCCCGGGATCGAGGCCTGCATGGAGTTCCCTGCTCAGCGGGAAGCTTGCTTCTCCCTTTCTCACTCCAGGTGCTTGTGTTCCCTCTCTGGTTGTGTTGCTCTCTGTCAAATAAATAAATAAATAAAATATTAAACAATATATATATTATTTAAATATAAAGATATAGGAGCACCTGGCTGGCTCAGTCCGTACACCATGTGCCTCTTGATCTCAGGGTCATGAGTTTAAGCCCCATGTTGGGCATAGAAACTACTTTAAAAAATGAAAAAGTATAGATATAGCAGTTGGATTTATAAATACAATATTTAAATATAAAATATCGAAATGTTTAAAAGTATTTATTTAAAAATAAAATACAAATTTTGGGGAGGGTGTGGAGAAAAGGGAACCTTTAAGCACTATTAGGGATGTAAATTGGTGCAGCCACAGTGAAAAACAGAATGAAGTTTCCTCCTAAAATTAAAAATAGAATTACCATATGGTCCAGCAATCTCACTTCTGGGTACATACCCAGAGGAAGTGAAAACAAGATATTGACAAGATATCTGCACTCCCCTGTTCGTTGCAGCATTATTGGCAACAGCCAGATAGGGAAACAACCTTAGTGTCCATCAGCAGATGAATGGGTGAAGAAGATGTGGTGTTTATACATACTGTGGAGTATTATGCAGCCACAAGAAAGAAGGAAATCCTGCTACTTGTGACAACATGATGCCTCTTGAGGACATTACGCTGAGTGATAAAAGCCAGAGGAAGTGAATCTACATGGTATCACTCATATGTGGAATCTTAAAAAAAAATTCAAACAAACAGAATGTAGAAAAGTGGTTGCCAGGGTATAGAGGGTAGAAGAAATAGGGAGAGGTTGGTAAAGGGTATAAAAAGAAAAAAAATACATGTTAAAATCATGAGTAAAATCAGGCATTTTTCATATGCATATATTTACTACCTACACATGTTTCTCAAGTGATAATGTAATCACAAGTGGAATTAATAATTTTCATATAAGCATTCATATTTGCATTTTTTCATGGGATAAAAGTTTGTTTTTATTTCATTGAATTATACATAATTGCAGGATTGTGCATATTAAGAGACTAAATCAAACACGTTTTCAAATTGTATATGTTTTGTTTTATTTACTTTATAAAACAGCAGACTTGAAATTCTGAAAACTTCATAGCAACTATGTGGGGAAAATCTGCTATTGCTTATTCTGAAAACAGAAATGACAGCTCGGTGGCCCTCCCAGAAACAAAAGGCAGCTTGACATTACATATTAAATGTAGAAATAATTACTTGGGTGAAAAAAAGAGAAAATCTTGTCAACTTCCTTTGGAGTGGATATATCCATTAAAAGTTAAAACAACACTTAAATCCAGAAAATCAGTCATCTCAAAAAATTTTAACAGCCTCAATATTTTCCATACTCATGTTTCTGAAAGAAATGAAAATGGAGAACCCAAGAAGCAGGGTGATACTCTTATACTCTTTATAATTTCTATTTTTAATATCCTAAATTGCTTAGCTGTCATTTCATTTTGCATTTCAGCTTGTGGTTGGCTTTGCAAGGGTAACATTTTCTTTGGTGACAGTTTTTAAGACAAACCAGAAGAATTTAGCCAGTAACTTCCCTATTTCATAAAATGTTTAAGAACTTTTTAAAAAGTCATGTAGTTGGTCTAAGAAGGTAAGGGAATATGATATTCTGGTAGATAGTTACTTTTTAGTTTATTTTGTTATGTTCTTTGTTTTTCACTTCTAGACCCCCCTTGATGTTTCCTAGGATCCTCAGAACATGTAAAGGTAGCTGTTTTTAACCATTCTTTTGTAACAGAGCGAGTTACTCACATCGAACTTTGTGTACTGATTTGTATCTTACCAGATTTTTATGCTGTGGACTTGTCAGAAAGATGTTTCATAGAAGGGAGAATTTTGATGGATTTGACCAAACCCAAGGGTATAGTTGGCTTCATGTGTGAGTGACCCATGTAGTCACACAGGGCCCTGTGCTTGGTTTAATGCTCTGCTGTTATTCTTGCTCAGGATGTAAGATATAAGATGACCACCAAGAAACCTTCTCTTTATATCCAGCCAGGACTTGCATCCTGAGCTCTAGTCTCTAGGTCTCATAAAGGAGATGAGAGTTTCTGTTTCATAAACCAAGGAATGAGAGTGGCAGTGGGAGGGGGGTATTTTCTTCCTCTGAGAGGGAGGCCCCGGGGATGTTTGAGGACAGACCATGGTGTGCCTTAGGAATCACTGTGAAGATCCCCAGAGCTGAGTTTGGCAATGAATTAATGGATCCACCAGAGGAACTCCCTGCTTTGGTAGGCATATAAAAACCTGGACAATGACTCTGGATTTCCCAAGCCCCAGAGTTCACATCTAAGCTAGACGAGGGTCTCCCTCCGAAAGGCAGATTAGGCATGTGTAGGGGGTTGAATGAGGCCCCTTCAAAAGATATGTGACTTTATTTGCAATAAGGGCCTTTGCAGATGAAATTAAGGTAAGGATCTCAAGAAGATCGTGTATTAGGGTGGGGTTTAAATCCAACAACAGGTGTCCTTACAAAAGACAGAAAAGAAGAAGATGTAGGGAGAGACACATAGACCAGAGAGGGTCACATGCAGCCCCCAGAAGCTAGGAGAGAGAAACCAACCTTGGTGACACGTTGATTTTAGACTTCTGGCCTCCAGCCTGTGAGGGAATAAATCCTATTGTTTGAAGCTACCGAGTTTGTGATAATTTGTTATCTGCAGCCCTAGGAAACTAATATAGTCCATGTCAGCAGAATGCTTGGTTGTTGAGATTTAATTTGATTTGAGGGAGAAACATGTTTCATTCCTTTCAAGGTCAGGAGATGTAGTGGACGTTTCTCGTGTCATAGTCTTCTTCAGCAGGAAACTACAATCTTTCCCAGAAGCCTCCTGGAACACTTTTCCCTTCCATCCCAGTGGCCGGTGTTGGGTCACATGGCCATCCTTAGACGCAAGGGACCCTGGGAAAGTGGATATTTAGCAAAGGGAGTAGAACAACCAATGTTGAATTACTGCCCCAAAGAAAATGGGAGTTTATTCACAAATACAATGTGCATGGGGTTGGGGGACAGGAGATGATAGGCAAAATACCTCTTCTGACATAATATGGTATTGACATAGCTAAACATGTGTAATGCTAGACTACATTTGAATGTGAGTCAGAACACTGACAAGGTGATGATTATTCCGTGGCCCCTTGCTCCTAAAGTGGGATCACTGGGTGAGTGGAAAGGGCATCCCCTGGGAGCTCATTAGAAATGCAGAATCTTGGGCTCCAGCCCAGACCTACTGACTCAGAATCTGCACTTTGACAAGATCACTGGGTTTGAGAAGGAGTGGTGCGCATGACTCAGTATAATGTGACTAAATGACGGAAGATAAAGCAAGCCAGAAACAAATTGGCATCACTGCCCACAAGCACAGCAAATGACAAGTCCAACAAGAAGACTAGCAGACAAAAACCAAAAAAACGTTGAAATGTTGTCATGTAAGCATAATGCAATAGGTACACAGGACAAAAAAGACATCTGGGGAGACTCAACTGATGACTGTTGCATTTACGGTCCGACTCAGTAATAGGGAGTTCCTTACAGCACATAAAGTGCCAAATAATAAATCTTCACCCCACAAAAATGGGCTAATCAAGCATTCAAACTGATTAATCCTTAAATAGAAAGATGTGGTGTCACTGGTGAGAGCCAACATTAAAGTTAAATGAGTGGGGTAAACCTACCTTCGAAAACCAAGGCTTCCTTTCTGTAACATTTTGATTCTTTATTGAAACAATTTGTTGTGCATGAAAATGAAGTTTTCCTCTTCATCCTTTAATGAGACCCTACAGGTGATTTTGTGCCAACCATTCTAAAGCCTTTTAAGACCCATTGATTACATATATATGTGTACTTGTCTCAGCCTCATTTTGTGGGAATAGAAATACTTAAGATTTGCAATGTCCCCCAAGGCCAGAGTTCATTTACAGCAAATAGATTGGTTTTTTAAAACATAATTTATTTATCATAGACCATCGCCTCCAGTTCTGCTTGTGATGAAGCTATTTATTTACAGCACACACATAAGCCCCAGAGCTGGCAATAAAATACTCGAGTCAGCATTTCGCTTTGGAGAGGTCATACCTATTTATTTGAGCAAGGGTATTTGCTTTCTTTCTTTCTTTAAAAATTTTATTTGCTTATTTGTCAGAACATGCACAAGCAGGAGGAGCTGCAGGCAGAACAGGTAGAGGGAGAAGCAGGCTCCCCGCTGAGCAGGGAGCCCGATGCAGGACTCGATCCCAGGACTCTGGGATTGTGACCTGAGCTCAAGGCAGACGCTTAACCGACTGAACCACCTAGGCATCCTGGGTATTTGCTTTTTAACAGTGAAACTGGACCAGTATAAAAAGTTATACTGGCTAAATGTACTGCTTGAATCATATGTTTCATCACAGAGCTCTCTCAGACGGCAAACTTGGATAAATCTTTGTTAAAGCAGATAAAGCAGGCAGTAAAAAAAAGGCAGATTGAAGGCATTGAAAACAGACACTTCACCAAAGAATACAGAAGAATGTCCAAAAAGCACACAAAACAATGCTCAAAATCAGTAGTCATTACAGAAACAGAATTAAAACCTCAGTGAGATATCACTACACTGACTAAAATAAAAAAGACCAATAACACCAGCTATTGGCAAAGATGTGGACTGACTGAAATCTTCTCGAACTGCTGGTAGGAGTGTAAAATGGTACAACTTTGGATAATTTTTTGTCAGTTTCTTATAAAGTTAAACATGCATCTACTCTAGGATCCAAGAAGCTCACTCTTAGGTATTTTCTCAGGAGTCACAAAAACATTTTCCACAAAACCAAAAAAAAAAAAAACAAAAAACAAAAAAAAAAAACAAAAAACTGAACAAAAAGTTGTTTGCAGCAACTTTATACATAGGAGCTCCGAACTGGAAACAAGTCAGATATCCAGCAGCAGAAAAATGGAATACTACTGAGTAATGAAGAGGAAATAAAAAGGTCTCCAGGATCATGACCTGAGCTGAAAGCAGTTGCTTAACCAACTGAGCCATCCAGGCGCCCCTGGATCGAGCCCCACGTCGGGCTCCCTGCTCGGCGGGAAGCCTGCTTCTCCCTCTCTCACTCCCCCTGCTTCTGTTCCCTCTCTGCCTGTGTTTCTCTGTGTCAAATAAATAAAATCTTTAATAAATAAATAAATAAATAAATAAAATATAAAATAAAATAAATAAATAAAATAAAATAAAATAAAATAAAATAAAATAAAATAAAAGCCGGGTCACCTGTCTGGCTCTGTCAAAGGAGCATGTGACTCTTGATCTTGGGGTTGTGAGTTCAAGCCCCATGTTGGGTGTAGAGATTACTTAAAAATAAAATCTTGGGGTGCCTGGGTGGCTCAGTCAGTTAAGTGGCTGCCTTCCACTCAGGTCAGGATCCCAGGGTCCTCGGATTGAGCCCCACATCAGGATAACCGCTCAGTGGACAGTCTGCTTCTCCCTTTCCCTCTGCCTGCTGCTCCCCCTGCTGTGCTCTCTCTCTGTCAAATAAATAAATAAAATCCTAACAAAAAATAAAATCTCTAAGGGGTACCTGGGTGGCTCAGTCGGTTAGGTGTCTGCCTTCAGCTCGGCTGGGGTCATGGTCCTGGGGTCCCGGGATCAAGCCCTGCATGGGACTCTGTGATCAGTGGGGAGTCTCCTTCTCCTTCTCCCTCGCCCTCTGCCTGAAGCTCCCCCTGCTTGTGCTCTTTTGCTCACTCTCTCCTTCTCTTCCTCAAGTAAATAAAACTTTGAAAAGAAAATCTTTAAAACAAACGAGTAAAATAAAGTAAAAAGTAAAAGCCTGTCCCACTTCCACACCATCCAAGAAAAATGGCTGTCCAGATAACCTATAGTGCAGAAGTTTCTCTTTCAGCCTGGCCTCCTCCAGCTAGTACTTAACCAACCCACGCTGGGTTGGTTCTTCTAAACTGGTTCTTCTAAATGGATTACTTATCCGAACCTGATGATCCTGGAGTTTAACTTCAATCTCACTTTGGTGTTTCAGTAAAAGCTTTCTTTTTTTTTTTTTTTTTTTTTTTTTTTTTTTTAAAGATTTTATTTATTTGACAGAGAGAAACACAGCCAGAGAGGGAACACAAGCAGGGGGAGTGAGAGAGGGAGAAGCAGGCTTCCCGCCGAGCAGGGAGCCCGATGTGGGACTCGATCCTGGACTCCGGGATCATGACCTGAGCCGAAGGCAGTTGCCCAACCAACTGAGCCACCCAGGTGCCCTCAGTAAAAGCTTTCTTGCCTCAACTTTAATTTCCTTTCCTAGCTTTTCTTTGGTCCTTTGACTAAAGTGTTTGTTGGTTAAGGCACAATATATATGAATAAAAGAGAGAAAAAAATGTCATCTCTTTTGAGACTTACTCCTCTCTCTCTCTTTTTACAGGAAGCACAATAGTGTGTTTTGCTTTTCTAACTGCCAAATCTGATGCACTGTAATCACTTAATTAGATCAGATTACTGTTTATATTAAACTCGAATAATGATTAAACTGGAAAATTTCATGACAAGAGCTCGTAGGTGAAGTCAGCCAAAATCAGCCGGTTCTTGTCCTAACCTATCCTTTGTGGATCCTGCCTCGGTCACCAGGAGGTACAGGGGCAGAGCTGACGGATGACTGGCCCCTGTTAATGGACTACATCTAGGTCACAGTTAAGCCTACATCTGAAGCAAAACCTGGGCAGCAGCACTTCCGAATCTCTCAACACTGCCATAGGGCAGAAACACAGGTGTATACGATCTATCTCCAGCTCCAGAATTCAAAGCCTCTCCAAATGATAAAGATTGTTTAAAAAGCTTGTTAAATTCAGGTAGAACATAAATACAGTTGTGGCGGCCAGTCCTCATAAAGGTCCCAATATTCAAGCACTGGCTGGTTTTCCCTTCCCATAATGAATCTGGCTGGTCTGTGACTGGGCCGACTCTGGGCCGGGCTTTAGGAACACTGGTAGGTTCTACTTGTTTCCTCTGGAATATTTGTTTTTGGGAGGCCTCTCATTTCGGATCCTCTGAGAAGCAGACACCAAAACCAAATGAGAGATGAGAGAGGCTGACAGAGTGGGGGGGGGAATGCTAGTGAAGGTGAAAAGGGAGAGAGAGCGCAGGAGTTAGCTGGGAAAGCTTTCAGATTGTGCTGCGGGCCTGACACTTGTGGAAGGAGCCAGGCAAATAGGAAGGTTGGGCGGGAAGCAGTGCAGCTCTGGGAAATTCTTGCCCATGCTGATGGGGAGCCCCAGGGAAAAGATTGCCCGCTAGAGACATTCTGTGAGGGGTGGGAAGAGCCCGGCTCTAGTACCCTCACCGCACCCAAACATTGGCTAGGATAGGCCCAGGGAGCACAGGGCCTCCAAGTGAAGGTTGCAGTAGATCTCGAAGGTACAATGTTAGAGGCTGTTAGCTAGCTCCGCTCCTCACAGCAGGTTCTCACTTGAACCATACTCCCATGGCTGCTGTATGTAGCTGCCCTCCTGGAGAGACACTGTGGAGAAGCCACGTGAAGAGGAGAGAGCCTGAAACTGCATGGGAAAGGAGCAAGGTCCAGTCACCTCAGCATCCTGGGTGAGCCTCCACATGACTCCGGCCTCAGCCACCATCTGACTGAAACTTCCACAGGAGAAGCCTCCCAGTCAACCCACAACATTGCGAGTGATAAAAAATTTTGTCATTGTTTTAAGCCACTAAGTGTTGGGGTGGTTTGTTACGTGGCAAGAGCTCACCGAAACGACAGTGAATTGCATAAAATGCACTAATCTTATGTATAGAGATCCATGAATTTTGACACAGGTCAACTCACATGTAGAAATCACTCAAATCAATATATAGAATGTTTACAACAGCCCAGAAGGTTCTTTTGTGCACTCTTCCCAGTCAATACCACTTCCCAAACCAGAGATGCCACTCTACTGAGTTCTATAATCAATTAGTTGTTTCGTTTAGAGGTTTTATTTGTTATTATTTTTATTTTCTCACCAATTAGCTTCATATGTTCTTGACTTTCATTTAAATGGAATTATACGGCATGTACTATTTAGTGTCTGGCTTCTTTCACTTATGACTATGTTGGCAAGAGTCGTCCATGCAGTTGGGTGTAACAGGAATCTGCCCTTTTATACTGCTGTATGAACATACTATACTCTAGTTATCCACTGTCCTGTTGCTGAACATCTGGGTTGTTTCTAGTTTGGGGCTAGCCTGAATAAAGTTGCTTTAAACATTCTGGTAGAAGTGTTTTGGTAGACCTATGCACCATTTTGGGGGGCTCTATCCAGCAGTGGGATTTTTGGGTCATGGGATGGTATCTGCTTAGCTTCACAGAACAATGCCAAACTGATGGAACATTTTGTAAATACATTTCTTATTTAGTTTAATAAACAACAAATGGTACATATGAGACATATAAATAACAGATCCTCCTACTTGCTTGTCTTTTGCCCCACTTGACTTATGGCTCTGTGGGGGCCTGAACCATCTCTATCTTCTTCATATAGTGCAGGACCTGTTTGCTGAAAGAAAATCCAACAATAAGCAAGGTGCCATAGTTTAACACTGAGAAATACATTTTTAAGACTGGATTTTAGGTACCATGGTAAATCAAGGGAGGAGAAAAAGACTTATTATTTTTCTGAAACTTCCAAAAGTGTTATTTATAATCACTTGACTGCAGGTGTATGGGTAGGGATTTCATATGCTTTCTACTAGATGTTCAGTACTGTGTAACACACTTAGAATAAAATGATAAATTATGAAGTCTTTACAGTAGTGCTTTTTCATCTGGGATTTGTGGATAGATTTTTGGGGTGCCTGAAATTGGACACAAAATTTTATGTGCAAATAGGTATCTCACTGAGGACTTAAGGTTCCAAGTGGCAGAAGTTCAACTAAGATTCACTTAAGAAACAAAGGGGATTCGACATCAGGGTCTTGTTTGGCTCATGGAGTTCAAGGAAGATGAGCTCAATCATGGTCCAGAATGGCATGACCCAGACGGTGCAGGATCTGGGGCCTACACACAGATGCCTCATGCTCCACTGGCCTAAGGACATCTGATTGGCAGAGCCCAAAGCATGTCTGAAACTCTAATTTCAGGAGGATCTAGAAAATGTAGGGGTATTTTTTTTTGTTTTCTGTTTTTGAAAAAGTAGTTTTTAATTTTCCAATTTCTACAGAACAGGAAGCCCTCTAAAATGTTGTAATAGATCACAGGACTATATATAAGACCCCAGATTCAGCTTGAAAATCCTTCTCCACTGACCACTGGGCCACCAAGGGCATGGAGTTGGATCTATAGGTTGTTGTCCCTGCCCTTTATCACATTGCTCCCAGACTGATGACGCATAGCTCTTACTTTTGTTAAGAAAAATAGTACACAGAACTTAGAAATAGACAAAATGATGGCTGCACATCCTTTCAAAGTCGTCTTGGAGCACAGGTCACAGCATCATGCCCTATAACGGGTAACATAACTGTCTATCCCTGAAAAGGCAAACCACAGACTTGCAATAAACACTGTTTAAGCTCAGGGCGCCTGGCTGGCTCAGTCAGTTAAGTGTCTTCCTTTGGCTCAGGTCATGATGCCAGAGTCCTGGGATCCAGTCCCACATCTGCTCAGTAGAGAGTCTGCTTTTCCCTCTCTCTTTGACCCTCTTCCCTGCTTGTACTCACTTTCTCTATATCAAATAAGTAATAAAATTTTTTAATTAAAAAAATGCTTATAGTCAAACTGTTTTAACATGAGCCCATTCAAACCCATCTATTGCAAGGCTCCACAACTTGAGTATTTTGACACACGTGCAGCTTATTCCTTGCGCAGACCAGCGTTAGAACCCCATCTGGGCCCAGCCCCCAAAGCCCTACATGTATGTAGCTTCTCTAACTTCCTTCTTTTAAGTCACCGCTGAAACTTTGTGAACCATGGGCTCTCCCTTACTCAACAAGTTTAATAAACCCATTTTATGTGATCAGGGGGTGGCTCTGGTGGTCTTGGTGGGAGCTTTGACAAAGTCTATACCCTTCATATTGGTGTACAAAAAATGAAGAGTGGGAGAAAAGGTAAAACAAGAAAGTCTCCAAATACAATCTGAAGCAAGGTTCTATTCGTACAGACTTCTTGGAATTAGGAATGAATCAACAGGAGTATCCTTCATCCTTGATTTGAGGAGAATAGGTCCCTGCTCTCCTTTGTAGTCAAACCATAGTGGACACATGGAAACTGTTGGAGAAGGAGAACACTGGGCAAGTTTTAAATTCCAAGTGGCCACAGTCTTTCTCCCAACAAATCACCCCTTATTAGCCAAAAAGCACAGGATGACTTTTTTGTTCCCATCTCTCTGCAGTATTTGTTAATGTTGATCACTTCTTCCTTAAAATTCTTCTATAGACTTCCATGATACCATGCTTTCTGGTTCATCTTTCATCCTCTCTGATAACTTCTCAACTCTAGATGGACAGGGAGATCAAGCAAACAAGATAAGGAATAAGAAATAACCATTGAGTTAGTAGTTATGATGCCTATTGTTTAGCAGAAGCAGTGCAGGGGAGGGGGCAGAAGACAGATTGAAGGGACAGAGGAAGGCGACTAGCAATAGCGATTGTGGATCTCTATTTCAAACTTGGAGATTGTTACTGCTTTTATTTGTTTAGGGGTTTTGTGGGGGGTTTTTTTGAGGATTTTATTTATTTATTTATTTATTTATTTATTTATTTGAGAGAGAGAGTAAACAAGAGAGAGCACAATCTGGGGGGAGAGGGAGAAGCAGACTCTTTGCTGAGTGGAGAGCCCTACGCGGGACTCGCTCAGGACACTAAGATCATGACCTGGGCCGAAGGCAGGTGCTTAACCAACCAAGTCACCCAGGCGCCCTGGGATTTTTGTGTTTGCTCTTTCTTGTCTAGCAGTCAGTGTACACCTGCCATGCCCGGGAGCTATTCCCAAAGCCGCTGGGCTGCTGGGGAGGCAAAGACCTTCCCTGTCCTCTAGGAGCTGTATCAGAGTATGACGCCAAGCCGGATAGAGTGGGAGTCACAATAAATGATGATTGTCCCAGGAGCCTCCATGTTATCTGGAGAGATTTGTTTTTAAAAAAAATTCAAGAGGCTCGGGGCGCCTGGATGACTCAGTTAGTTGAGTGCCTGTTGATTTCAGTTTAGCTCATGATCTCTGGGTCATGAGATTGAGCTCTATGTTGGGCTCCACACTCAGTGCAGATTCTGTTTGAAATTTTCTCTCTTCCTGCCTCTCTTACCCTCTGTGCTTCCCCTTGCTTGTGCAAGCACTCGCTCTCTCTCTCTCAATAAATAAAAATCTTAAAAATATTCAAGAGGCTTGAACATATTTACGTAGGAAGATAAAAGCTACAGTTATGCTGGGGTAAATCAGAGAGGGAGACGAAGCATGAGAGACTGTGGACTCTGAGAAACAAACTGAGGGACTTGGAGGGGAGGGGATGGGGGGATGGGTGAGCCCGGTGGTGGGTACTGAGGGCACATATTGCATGGAGCACTGGGTGTGGGGCATAAACAATGAATCTTGGCACACTGAAAAATAAAATAAATTATTATTTAAAAAAACTACAGTTATATTAATGTACATTCACGTTACTTTATAAAACTGAATCTTAGCCACATTAAGCCAGAGACATCCATTGTCTTGAAGATTTTAAAGATTATTACAGCTGGAAAGACACAGTCAATGTCAAGCTTTTAATCATCAAAATAGTCTCAGAAACCATTTCAGAGGTTGTGGTTGAGAGTGAAAACAATCTATTTCCACACAGTTTACTACCTATGTTAATATGCCTTTACTGTTTCAATGTTTTCATCAACATGACTTACCTACACCAGGAAACTCTTTACCTTAGGAAGATAAAAGTGTTAAATAACTTTATTGTTTAGTTCAGAAACCATTTTTTTTATTTATTTGAGAGAGAGAGAGAGAGAGAGAGAGAGAGAGAGAGAGATCACAAGTAGGCAGAGAGGCAGGCAGAGAGAGAGGAGGAAGCAGGCTCCCCGCTGAGCAGAGAGCCCGATGCGGGCCTCCATCCCAGGACCCTTAGATCATGACCTGAGCCGAAGGCAGAGGCTTTAACCTCCTGAGCCACCCAGGCGCCCTCAGAAACCATTTTTAAAAATATTTTATTTATTTATTTGAGAGAGAGAGAGTATGAGAGAGAAAGAGAGAGAGAGAGCATGAGCAGGGGGAGGGGCAAAGGGAGAGGGAGAAGCAGGCTCTCCATTGAGCAGGAAGCCCTCCGCAGGGCTTGATCTTGGGCCAAAAGCAGACTCTTAACCAACAGAGCCACCCAGGCGCCCATTTGTTTTTTGTTTTTTAAAACAAACAAACAAATAAATACACACACACATTTTTTAAGTAATCCTACACCTAATGTGGGGTTTGAACTCACAACCCTGAAATCAAGAGTTGCATGGTCCACAGATCCTCACTCAATCCTAATGAAGGCCCTGGATCAAGAGCCTAGCCTTAAACCAGTCTTGCCAAAAGACCTCATGCATATGCTTATTTGGTCTTCACCCTTCAGATATGCTGTAAGATTGTCCAGGTGGTGGTCTCCCTTCCTACAAGAAGCAGTAAACTCAGTGCTCATCAATGTTTCTTCCAAGGAAGAAGTGTTCTAAGGAGAAGGAGCTAATACAGTAAAAAAGTTTAAAATTACTTGCAAGAATTATTATTATTAACCTTACTGTTGTAATTTGGAGAATGCTTGTAATTATTCAAATTATGGCTTGTCAAAGAGGTGTTTTTTTCTCTTATCAAGAAAAATTATCCAAGGGACACCTGAGTGGCTCAATTAGTCAAGTGTCTGTCTTCGGCTCAGGTCATGATCCCAGGGTCCTGGGATCGAGTCCAGCATCGGGCTCCCTGCTCAGTGGGGAGCCTGCTTCTCCCTCTGCCTCTTGCTTCCCCTGCTCGTGCTCTCTTTCTCTCTCTCTCTCTCAAATAAATAAATAAAATCTTTAAAAAAATGGTGTTTAAGAAAGATTATCCAAAACATATAAACAAGGTAAAGGAATGCCTAAATGTATTTTCTTTCTTTTCTTTTTCTTTCCTTCTTTCTTTCCTTCTTTCTTTCTTTTTCTTTTTTTCCTTCCTTCCTTCCTTCCTTCCTTCCTTCCTTCCTTCCTTCCTTCTTTCTTTCTTTCTTTCTTTCTTTCTTTCTTTCTTTTTTTTTTTGTAAGATTTCATTTATTTATTTGAGAGAGAAAGAGTGAGAGTGCTGGAACAGGGAGAAGAGCAGAGGGATAGGAAGAGGGACAAGCAAACTCCCTGCTGAGATGGGAGCCCAACCGGGGGCTATCCCAGAACCCTGAGATCATGACCTGAGCTGAAATTAGATGCTTAACCGACTGAGCCACCCAGGAACCCTCGAATATATTTTCAGTGTCATGTGACAGCACTGTCCAACTGGTCTGCCCAGGATAATTGTATTCTCCAGGAGTATGTACCTTTGTTGCCATACTAATTTATATTAATTAGGGTTCATACTCTGTAAAGTTACATATAAGCTTATAGATTTTTGTTCAGTAGAGCTGCCTAGCAGAAATGACACCTCCAAAAGTTATGAATTTAATGTCTTATAAGTAATAAATAGTTTTGTTACTAAATAAACTTATTTCAGCATGCTTTTCCTGCTTGAGTCTATATATTCAATTTCTCAAATGATCTTTGAACCAACTTTGTTATGCCACAGGGTTCTTCATTAAAAAATTAAGTAAATTTTTACACACATACATCCTTTCTTTTTCTAAGTTTTAATTTTAATTCCAGTTAACAGACAGTGTAGTATTAGTTTCAGGTGCACAGTACAGGGATTCCACACTTCCATACGTCAGCCAGCGCTCATCCCAACAAGTGCCCTCCTTCATCCCCATCGCCTGTCTCACCCATCCCCCGCCCCCCCTTAGGTAGCCCACAGTTTGTTCTCAGCTTGTTCAGTAGTTAAGAGTCTGCTTCTTGGTTTATCTCTCTCTCTTTTTTCCCCTTTGCTCATTTGTTTTGTTTCATTCTACATATACATACATTTAGTCTATATTTGGGAATATGCAGGAGTTGGAGGAAGATCTGGGATCTAGCTGTTCCTTTAAAAGGATTTTCACCCACTCTGTTTTTGGCCTCACCCCACATCCCTCTTTCAGAGGGCCTTCTTCTAGTTCCTAAGCTTTTCTGCGGACTCTGTGATATATGTCAGCTTCACTGTTACTGGTTTCTCACTTTACAGACCCTTAGCTTTTTCTGCTTCATTATATCACGTGCCATTTGCCCAACCACCTTACAGCTTTCAAAATTTTGCTGTCATGTCAACTATACTTCCATAATAAAAATGTTTTAAAAAATCAGCTATACTTCAACAATAATTTTTTAAAAGATTTTATTTATTTATTTGACGAGAGAAACACAGCTGGAGAGGCAATATAGCAGGGGGAGTAAGAGAGGGAGAAGCAGGCCTCCCACCGAGCAGGAAGCCTGATGTGGGGCTCGATGCGGGGCTCGATGCGGGACTCCATCCCGGGACTCTGGACCTGATCATGACTTGAGCCAAAGGCAGACGCTTAACAACTGAGCCACCAGGCGCCCCTAAACAATAAATTTTTAAAAATTTTGTTGTCATATCTTTTCTGCTGTCATCTTCTCTAGGGCTTTCTGCTTCCTTGTGAGTTTGTGTTCTAAAAAATTTCCTTTTCAGACACCGGGGTCCTTAGTCCTTAGTCAGTTAAACATCCAACTCCAGCTCAGGTCTTGATACCAGGGTCATGAGTTTAAGCACCGCATTGGGCTCCACACTGGGCATGGAGCTTACTTAAAAAAAATTCCTTTCAGTCTTTCTAGTCTTTCTACTGGGGTTTCAAGAGGGACCCAAGTTATAGGTATGAGGCCAATCTGTCTTGTTCAACTAGAAATGCATGTGATTCTAAAATATACCCCCAAATATAGCAGGGATTTCTTTTTCTATCAAACTAAGAAACTTATGAAAGGTTGAGAGAGAGTGAAAGTCTTGGTGATTGGGGCTGATTCTTAAAAGTCCGATATTTTAGGGACTCCTGGGTGGCTCAGTCCGTTGAGCCTCCAACTCTTGGTTGCAGCTCACGTTGTGATCTTGGGGTCATGGGATCAGGCCCCAGGTTGGGCTTCTTGGTCGGCTTGGAGTCTGCTTAAGATTCTCCCTCTCTCTCTTCCTCTCCTTCCCTGTCTGTTCCTCCCTTTGCTCATGCTTGCGGTCTCTCTCAAATAAATAAGTAAATAATAAAAAAATTTAAGAAGTCCAATATTTTATGCTAAACCTTAGAAATCACAGTGTTTTGGATCATGAGTGTTAACTTCAGACTAAGTGTATGAAATGCACCACTGAACTGCACCTTGGAAAGCAGCAAGTGCCAAATATGCAGAAATGGCCTTTAGTGTCATATTTATATGGGAATCTTTTTCTTGAAATTGAATGCACTCCAGTATGGAAGAGCCACCTTATACGTACGGTCTATTATGTTCCCAGCATACTGAAAACACACGTCCTGGGTAGTGGCAGTGCAGTCAGATTATTTCCGTCCCGAATTAAGAAGCCTATTGCTGACATCTGGCTGTCTTGAATGAATAAGGAGCATGAAAAAATTGTCATCCCCTGATGTTCTTTTGTAAGACCAGCCTTTCTTGCATCTCAGGCTCTGTGCTTTGGTGACAGGAGGAGGAGTTGTTGTTGTGTATCCCCAGTTCTGGGAATGGATGATAACTCAAGCATTTCACTCCCTTGGCCAAAGACACCAATTCATGAATGGCTATGCCACCAGGTTAGACTTAGCCAATGAGACTCAAATAGATGCTCGCTGGGGCTATTGGAAGAGTGTCCAGCTGAACTTCAACCTGAGATCCTGTGCAGTGGGAGCAGCTGGGAGACACTGTGGACCCTGAAAAGGAAGCTAACAGAGCAGAAGGCAGAGAGGAGGGATGGAGGCAGAAGTACTTGTGATGGATGGTATTGCCTGAATTAAGTTGTGTGAGCCAAATAACTGCTCTGTCTTGAGGCAGTTTCGACTATATTTTGTCACTTGCCCCCAATATGACCCCCTTCACAAAGCCCCCATCGCTGCTCGCTTCGACAGTGATTTTTACGTCAATGAAAAATCGTTTTTGTAACGTGGATATGCAGAGAACAACAACAACAAAACACCGAGCTCTTCACACTCATATCTGCTCATTACCTATGCCAAGAGCAAATTTACTGGAGCTGTGATGTGAAATGTCTGCTCACATAAACACCATAATAAGTGCTTGTTCATACAGAACGCCATTGATATTAGGACCTGTACAACAGCATCATTTGATTGGAGAATTTTGCCAACAGGCCATTCCAGTTTCCTTTCCAGCATAACATTTCCATTAACTTTGTGAGTGGTTTTACAAACTCCTTGGCAGTCATACAGCTTGAACCTTTAGCATCCTGGAAAGCACAATTTTTAGCTTATTCTGGAAAATCTCAGCTGGTTTATCAGAGAGGTCATTGTGCTTTGTTTATGAAAAGTATTCAAGGCTTTGGTGGCTTCCTGCCACTATTTGACAGTTTCATAACAGGCAAAAGCACAGGGATCTAGAGACAAAAATCTAATTTTCATATAAGGATTGCATTTCTTATTCCTATTCTTTTTTGTCTGCACATCATACTTACATATTCTCTCGCCCCAGCAATGGAGAGTCAGCTCGATATTCATACTGACTTTCTTTTTTTTTTTTTTTTAAAGATTTTATTTATTTATTTGGCAGAGAGAAACACAGCCAGAGAGGGAACACAGCAGGGGGAGTGAGAGAGGGAGAAGCAGGCTTCCCGCCGAGCAGGGAGCCCGATGTGGGACTCGATCCCGGGTCTCCGGGACCATGACCTGAGCCGAAGGCAGTCACTCGACCAACTGAGCCACCCAGGCGCCCCCATACTGACTTTCTAGGCACTGTTTGCATGGATTAAGTTATTTTGCACTGTGGTATTTACATAACTTTTTCTTAACTGCTTTCATGCTTCAATAGACCGATGATTCATTTTTATAAATTGGAACTATGATGAAACACTGTGGTTACAGCAAAAAATGTACATTGGACAAATAAAGTAATGGTATGCAAGTGACAAAAATACATGAGCTGAGATCAAGTGCCATTTTTATGGCAATGTACAAACTTTAAGACAGTAATGACAACGGAAGTTTCTGTGAAAATCACCATTTATTTTAAATTCAAATTTATTGAATATATGTGGACACAATTGTTTTAATTTTTTCCCTGAGACTCCTGAACTCTGTGTGAACCGCTTTTATGGATTCCAGGCATCACCAATGATCTGAATACCACCCTCAGCCAATACTTCCCAGGGAATACTTGGAGGGGGCCAAGGAGGTGGTTGTAACTGTTGAAAGGAGGGAGAACCATTTACCAGAATATCAGCAGCGCACCGGTTGGAACTTTCAAGATCTACTCTCTTGGCCACTTTCAAGCATACAATACAGTATTGTTAACTATAGTCACCATACTGTATATTAGATCCCTAGAACTTAATCATCTTACAACTGGAACTTTGTTCCCTTGGACCAACCTCTCCGCAGGTCTCCCTCTCTTCAGCCCCTGGCAATCACAATTCTAGTCTGTTTCTGTGAGTTTTAATGTTTTTAGATCCCACATACAAGTAAGATTGCACAGTATTTGTCTTTCTCTGTCTGACTTATTTTATGGGTGACCTATCTATACTGTAGCATATGCCAGGATTTCTTTCCTTTCCATGGATGAATAATATTCTATTATATGTATATATTACGTTTTGCTCACCCATTCTTCTGTTGATGGAAACGTGGACGAGATATTATTTTAAAAATTTTAATTATCGTTTTACATATTTATACTCTGCCTCATTCTTATATAAATTAATTCGAGAGAGACTTTTCATTTAGTTAAAAAAAGAGAAAGAGAAATACTGTATGATCTCACTTATATGTGGATAACATAGAAAAGGGGGGGCACCTGGATGGTTCAGTCGGTTAAGTGGCTGACTCTTGATTTTGGCTCAGGTCATGGTCCTCAGGGTCCCAGGATTGAGCCCTATGTCAGGCTTTGTGCTCATCAGGGAGTCTGCTTGAGGATTCTCTCTCTCCCTCTGCTCTTCCTGCTGCTTGTGCTGTGACTATACTTAATAATACTGTGTTGCATATTTGCAAGTTGCTAAGAGAATAGATGTTAGAAGTTCTTATCATAAGGAAAAAAATGTTTATAACCATATGGTGAAGGATGTTGGGACACCTGGGTGGCTTAGTCATTAAGCGTCTGTCTTCGGCTCAAGTCATGATCCCGGAGTGCTGGGATCGAGCCCCACACTGGGCTCCCTGCTCGGCGGGAAGCCTGCTTCTCCCTCTCTCACTCCCCCTGCTTGTGTTCCCTCTCTGGCTGTGTTTCTCTCTGCCAAATAAATAAAATCTTAAAAAAAATCTTAAAAAAATAACCGTATGGTGAGGGATGTTAACTAGACTTATTGTGGTGATCATTTTGCAGTGTATACAAATATTGAAATATTATGTTTTATGCCTGAAATGAATATATTATATGTTAATTATACCTCAATTTAAAAAAAGAGATTGGAAAACAGAAAGAAAAAAATGAAACAACAAAACCCACTTGGAGTTAACCTAGTTTACTATATATGTTTTGGATGTGTAGTTTCAAAAGTTAAAAAAAAGGTTTTAAATTAACTTCACTACTTAAGATCTGAACTGAACCATTTTCTGGGTTCAAGAAGCTCTTCTCTGATGAATTATAGGTAAAAACAAATATTCAGATATGTACAAGTCTATCTATAATACAGAATCTTTATATTGTGTGTCTCCTGTGCTTTAACTAAACTAGACATAAGAAATTCAAGGAGGACCCAACAAAGAAATGGAGGCAGTCATTTAATAAGATGATGCACAGATTTTTAAAAAATTAATTCATTGAGTAATTATAGTAATCTGTACACCCAACATGGGGCTTGAACTCACGATCCTGAGATCAAGAGTTGCTTGCTCCTCTGACTGAGCCAGCCAGGCAGCTCGCATAGATTTATTATTTTTAAGCCGGTCCAGAATTTATTTAAATTTCATTGATCTTGGGCGCCTGAGTGGCTTAGTGGGTTAAAGCTTTCGGGCTCAGGTCATGATCTCAGGGTCCTGGGATCAAGGCTCGCATCAGGCTCTCTGCTCAGCAGGGAGCCTGCTTCCTCCTCTCCCTCTGCCTGCCTCTCTGCTTACTTGTGATCTTTCTCTCTGTCAAATAAATAAATAAATCTTTAAAAAAATTTCATTGATCCTTATGAAAATCTAGTTCATACAGTTTCAGAAACACTCGAAACATACCCACTGTGTCATGTGGGACATGCCTGAGTTATTAAACTATACCCCCTCCCAACCCGCCCCGGGGGTGGGAAAGAGAAACTCCAGAAGCTTGGGAAAAGGCTGGAGACCCAGATGGAGCTGCATCGTGTGGTCTTACTCTCCAGAGCCGCAAGTTTCTGTTGGGGACTGCAGGGACAGAGAGAGGGAAGACTTAGAAAGGGCACCATCTGAGAAGGCTCAACTCCACTACTCTCTCTGTTGAGTTTCTCCGTTTGCTTTTTATTTTAAAGATTTTATTTATTTATTTGACAGAGAGACAGCAGCAGGCAGAGGGAGAAGCAGGCTTCCCACCGAGCAGGTCCCACCGCTGGACTCTACCCCAGCATTCTGGAATCAGGACCTGAGCCGAAGGTAGATGCTTAACCAACTGAGCCATCCAGGTGCCCTTTCTGTTTGCTTTTAACTGATGTAGTCCAAGGTGATCGTGGAATTTGCATGATGTAATCAAGTGCAAAAGAGCCGTAGCTCCCAGTGTGAAGTGTTGCCTATTGGAATTCATGTGGATGGGTAGGGGTGGGGGTTAAATTCCAAGCATGATTTCCGCAAAGGAGAGGAATGAGATTGTTATCTTACCCACTACACATTGTTCTTCGTTTGCTCCTAATGTACGTGAGGAGCAAATAATGGGAAGGGTGGTAGTGCCATGCTATGATTTATAAACATTTTTTTATTGAGCTGTATTTCATATACCATAGCATTCACCCTTTTAAAGTGTATAATTCAGCAGGTTTTAGCATATTCACAAGGTTGTGCAGACATCACTACTAATTCCAAAACATTTTCACCACCCCAAAAAGAAACCCATACCTGCTCACAGTCACTCTATTTCCCCGCAACTTCCCCCAACCCAGCCCTAGGCACGACTCTTTATTTGCCCATTCTAGACATTTCATATAAATAGGATCATAATACGTGGCCTTTGTGTCTGGCTTCTTTCACTTAGCATAATGTTTTCCAGGTTCGTCCATGTCATAGCATGTGTCAGTACTTAATTCTTTTTTATTATTGAAGAATATTTTGTTATGTGCCTATACCGAATTTTATTTATCCATGCATCAGTGGGTTGTTTCCACTTTATGGATATTATCAATCATGCTGTTATAAACCTTCATGTACAAGTTTTATGGGGTCATATGTTTTCATTTCACTTGGGTATATACCTGGGAGTGGCATTGCTGGGTCCTATGATAATTCTTTTTTTTTTTAAAGGATTTTATTTATTTATTAGGGAGAGAGAGTGCACATGGGCACAAGTTGGGGAGGGGCAGAGGGAGAAGCAGGCTCCCCTCTGAGCAGGGAGCCCAAGGACACAGGGCTCCATCCCAGGACCCTGACGTCAGGACCTGAACCAAAGGCAGTCACTTAACCGACTAAGCCACCCAGGTGCCCCAGGCCCTATAGTAATTCTGCAGTTATATTTTGAGGAGCTCAGACTTACTTCCAAAGTGACTGCTCCATCTTACATTCTCATGAGCAGTGTTTGAGGGTTCCGGTTTCTGCATTCTCTCCAACACTTGTTGCTGTCTGTCTTTTTGATGATAGCCATCCTAGTGGGTTATGTATATATGTACTAGATACACTCTCATATGGTTGGTCTAATACATATTTTAAGTTGGTTTTTCAGAACTGTCCCTGAGGATTGTGGAAGTTATCTAATAGTTCTTTCCTAGAGGATTCAAAGTCTGTTGAGGCTTTGCTAGATGGGAATCTGGCTCCTGAAAGAATAGTTGTGTGTGTGTGTGTGTGTGTGTGTTTAAATATCCATTGGATTAAATGAAACAGCTGGCTTAGGTCAAAATTGAGAATGACTTTTATGAACTCAAAAGTCTTTCAATTTTTCTGTTGCACAAGGCCATGGATTAAAGCCTCATTGTGTATTAAGGCCTTTTTCTATCAATCGAGGTAGTTCCAACATGGAAATAATGACAGAGGTGATAAGCTCTTTTTAAAAATTCACTGTTATTGTTTTCATAGTTACTGAGTTGGCATGCGTAGTACTATGAAAACCCTTTGCAAGTACGTATTGCCCCAAGAGGTTCTGAAGCTTAAAAAAAAATCCAGTTTATTAATGGGTGCTCCTGTTCCTGGCTCCCATTTGAGTTAAGGGTGGAGTCTTGTGAATATAATATTTTACTGAATTCCTATATGAGTTCTAGCAGTTTTGTGGCGGAGTCTTTTGGGTTTTCCACATAAAGCATCATATCATCTTCAAAGAGAGAGAGTTTGACTTCTTTGCTGATTCTGAATGCCTTTTATTTCTTTTTGCTGTCTGACTGCTGAGGTTAGGACTTCTATCACTATGTTGAATAACAGTGGTGATTGTGGACATCCTTGCTGTGTTCCTGATATGTTCCTGATATTCTATTTGAGGGTTTTTTTTTTAAAAAAATTCTTCATTTGTTTTACTCCCCAGGATTAATTGCTTGCCAGAATTACTATTGACATACAGAGAGTTTTCTTCTTTCAGAAATGGAAATCAAATAATATATTGTTCTGACATCTGCTTCATTCACAGGACATATCATGGACATATTTCTATCGTGTGGCTTATTTTGAATGTCAATGTTTATATTAAGCTGTATTTTCCTTTAGCTATATAAGTTTTTAAAATTTAAATTCAGTTAGCCACTTTTTAGTTGCCTTTTATGTGGCAACTGGAAGATTTGAACTATATAGTGGCTTGCATTATTATTTATACTGGATGGTGTTGAATTAAACTTGATGAAATTCAGTTTTGCTTTTTTGGCAAATTGTATGTCATAGGTTATGTTGCATATGTCTAGCTAGAAGCACATAATGACATACTCTTCTTGTGATGTTAGCAGTTGTTGATTGGTTTTTGAATTTATTAATTAAGGGTTGTAAAATACTGGTATTTTAATTTTGTCATTTCTTCTGTTTCTACCTCATCCACTGTTTGGTTACCTAGTGGTACAGCTCACTAGGGAAGGCGAGATCAATATTTGATTCTCTCCCTTTATTTATTAATTCTCAAAATTATCAGTTGGCTCAGAAGCCATTGATAGACCAAAAATATTTAGCAGTGCTTATTTTTATGTGCTTCTTAGAGCAATTTACAAAGCTTACATAGGAATGAAAATGTAGGCATGTAAGGAAATTGAATACCATCTGATCCTAAACTGGATAATAAGAGGAAGTCTTCAAGAATGTCAAGGTCATGAGAGACAAAGACTGAGGAATTTCTCCAGAAGAAAGGAGACCAAAGAGACATCACAGTTAAATGCAACTTGTGATCCTGGACTGGATCTTGGATGAGAAAAAACAATTTTTCCCTTTTTACTGTAAAGAATATTAGTGGGACAATTGGTGACAATTGAGTAAAGTTTGTAATTAGATAATAGATACTTTTCTGATTTTGATAATTGTACAGTGGTTATAAAGAGAATATCCTTGCTTTTTAGGAAATGTACACTGAATTAGTCAAGGGTAAAGGGAAATTATATCTGCAAAGAATTCTCAAATTATTAGGAAAATATACATATAGAGAAAGAAATGATAAAGCGAATGTGGAAACATTTGGGGGATCTGAGTGAGATATACACAGGAATTCTTTGTTCCATTTTTGCAATTTTCTGTGAATCTGAAATTACTGCAAAAAGTTAATAAACTAAAATAACCCATATGAATAAAAAATCCCATCTGTTCTCATTGTAAGATTATAAATAGATTGATTTCAGTTTGAACTTAAAACCATATTAAAATGTACCTTGCAAATTTGAGAGGGACTGTGTGAAGAACAAGAGAGTAGTTAAAAACTAGTTCTGAAAAGAGCTGTGTAGTCGTTTAAAATGTGTCCATAAGTTCTTTGACATTCCTTTTGATAGCTAGAGATCAATTCCTCTCTTTTTGAGTGTGAGTTGGACTTCATGACTTGCTTCTAATAAGTAGAATGGTAGAAGTGGTACATTACTTTCTAAGACCAGGTCATAAGGAACACTGTGCTTGCAGAAATAGTTTGTCTTAGAGTCCAACTCTGGAAGAAGCCAGCTGCATGTCCTGAACTACATAGGCAGCCTTGTGGAGGCCTCCTGTCAACATGTGAATGTGCCATCTTGGGAATGGATTCTCCAGCTCCAGTCCAGCCTTCAGATAACTGCAGCCCCAGCCAACAGCTGGCTGCAATCTCCTGAGAGACTGTGAGCCAGAACCACTCAGCTAAGTCACTCCTGCCTTCCTGATTCACAGAAACCATGAAGTAATAAATATCTGTTGGTTAAGGTACTGTTATGCAACAGTAGATGACTGATATGATTTTGTATCTTTTTAGAAGAGATTTATTCATTTATTTGACAGGGAGAGAGCAGGGGAGGGGCAGAGGAAGACGGAGAGAGAGAATCCCAAGCAGACTCTCTGCTGAGCATGGAGTTGGTCGTGGGGCTCAATCTCACAACCCTGAGATCATGACCTGAGCTGAAACTGAGAGTCAGATGCTCAACTGGCTGAGTCACCCAGGTGCCCTTGTAATTCCATATCTTAAGCACCTTGAAATCATGCTGCCCGGACAGCTGCTTACATATAAAACTGATCTTTTCCACCAAAGTCTGATATAATCTAAAAATGAGAGTAGATGTAAAGAGAAGCATTTCCAAGATATAACCAAATCTACATAATTATTTTGAAAACTATTATTGAGATTATGGTAGTTACTGAGAAGTCATGAGGAAACAGCTAAACTAAAATTTAAGTTTTTACTGACTGACTGGAACTCCTAGAGAAGAGAATTAAAGACATGAGTTAGAATGCAAATAAGACATGGAGTTGAGAATAAAATCATGTTATGAAAGTAGGTTTTAAACTAGGAGGAGATTTGCCACCAGAAGAGGCAAAGAAAACATAAGCCTCTCATGAGAGGAAATCTTAGAGAGATACTTTTCCATTGTATTTCTAGTACTTTCCAGGTAGTTCTGATTTCTCCCTTGATTTAAATCAATTATTGGGGTGCCTGGGTGTTTCAGTCAGTTAAGCACCCAACTCCTTGTTTTGGCCCAGGTCATTATCTCAGGGTCCTGGAATGGAGCCCCAAGTCAGGCTCTGAACTCAGGAGTGAGTCTGCTTCTCCCTCTGCCCCTCCGCCAGCTTGTACGCTCTGTCCTCTCTCTCTCTCTCTCTCTCTCTCTCTCTCTCTCTCTCAAATAAATGCAATCTTAAAAAAAAATAAATCAAGGAGCACCCGGGTGCCGCAGTTGGTTAAGGGTCGGACTCTTGGTTTTGGCTCAGCTTATGATCTCAGGGTCCTGGGATGGAGCCCCATGTTGGGCTCAGCGTTCAGCATGGAGCCCACTTCAGAGTCTCTCTCTCTCCCTCTCCCTTTGCCCCCACACTCATGCTGTTTCTCTCTCTAAAATAGATTAAAAAATAAATCAATTACTTCTTGAGCACCAGATGATTCAGATGTGCTCTTTGTCCTTGAAATGCTACTTGGCAACATCTTTGACTGTGAAAAATGTTGTTTTAGGCTCATTGTCTTTATTTAGTTCCTTTGTTTCTGTGGTCCTATATTTGAGAAATAGTTTTCTTATTTAAAATTGATCTCCAGAGAAAAGGGGAGTTATGTCTCACAGAACAGATATCGTTGTGGATGTAAATCAGTTAATAGGAATTGTGATTTATGTACCTGCTCTCTCCTATGGGTTGCAATACCGCCAACGAAGTGATAAACACATTTCTGGCCTTGCAAGGTTGAAACTCAAGTCTTAGATGATATAGTAGTCACATCAACTTAGTCAAAGTAGAAAGGGCAGGAAAAAAAATGAAGAATGAGGCCATAATCCATATTCATCATTAAAGAATTCTGTTTGCAGTGCAGGAAAAGTGGTCTTTGTTTATGGAGGATAAGACTATACATATTCCACTGAGAGCACTTAAATATTTATAGATCGACTTGTGCTGTGCATGCTTTTTCCATGAGATGTGAGTCACATTACTCACTGATGTAAAATCCTGGCTCAGGTTGGGATCTCTGGGTGCAGAAACTGAGATGGGGATTCTTATGTAAGTGCCTCATCGAGGGAACGCTCTCAGGAGAAGGGGAGTGAAGGAAGCAGGGTGGGACTGGAGAAGAAGGTAAGCAAGGAAGCAGTCTCAGCTGAGGACTTGCTTCAGTCTGATCCCACAGGCACTATGGAGCACCATTTGTACCAGAAGTAGTCTCACCTTCAGGCAAAGGGCTGGCCTTTTATACCTTATTTCAGTCAGCCACTGACTCTGGGCTGGTCTGTGGGGGGTGGGGTGTAGAGGTGTAATGAGGTGACTGAAGGTTGGCTGAGGGGAAGTCTCCAAAGAAGGGAGCAGCTGTGAGCCATTAGCCAACAACACTCCCTGATAGGTGCATTGCCCCCATGTGACAGGAATCTTGGCAATGAACCAACAGTGTCTACAATAGGTTTGAAATTTTTATACAGTAATTATGTCAGAATCTGGGTAGATGTTCCCCAAACTCATTTCTTCTTCCTGGCTATATACATTGACTACATTTCCCAGAGTCCCTTGCAGTTTGCTGAAGCCACATGACTCAGTTATAACCAATGGAAAGCGGGGAGAAGTGATATGTGCCACCTCTGGCCCTGGCCCATAAAACCCCTGTGTAAGCCATCTTCCATGCTCTGTCTCTCCTTCCAGCTCTGTTGAGCTCTCTCTTTCTTTTCATAACTGCCAGATGTAGAGCATCTAGTGGAAGACTGTGAGGTCCCACAGGATGGAGGACCAACTAGCTAGTGTCCTTGAATGAACACAGACACTTGTTGGATTGTGACTGGAGCAGGAAATAAATCAGTATTATGTTAACCCGCTGAGATTTTTCAAGTTGTTTTAGTAGTTAGCCTGCCATGACTCATTTAGTGAATGCTCTATTTTTCAGAAAACTGAATAGCTTCTGAAAACTTTATTTTCCAAATTCTATCCAACTCATTGATAACAATCCTTGCTCGAATCTGTGGTGACCAAAGGGCTGAAGACATAAAGTAAGAATTTTTTTCTTATTCCTTCAAACCTACAAGAAAACTCTGACAGTATGCTTGAGTATTATGGGTGAATTTTAAAAGCACCATGAAAATATATGGCTAGGATAATTCTTATCTAAAATTCTATTCAGAGAAACCAAGCAGGAAGCTGCTTTCTCAAGGTTAGACAGCTTGCTATTGTTAACAAGTGGTGACAACTATTGGCTACAGACTGTCTGACATAACTATTGGACTTGCCCAGTGCATAGAAAGCTTTTTAATGTTTCTGTTCAGCCGTTCCCAGGGCTACCATGGAGAAAAGTGAGATACCTGATATCTTACCAAAGAGGCCAGCAGGGCTGCTGAGAACAAACTATTTGTTGTTTGGGAACAACCACCTTCTCAATTTGTCAGGCTTTTGCTTCAGAGGATGGAGTTGCTACAGGAAGGAAGAGGGCACATTCTCTCTGTGTCTCTGTCTCTGTCTCTGTCTCTGTCTCTCTCTCACACATGGGTGGATATCGTATATCATTGCACCGATGTTCAAAACTGGTTTATGAGGGTCGCCTGGGTGTCTCAGTTGGTTAAGCATCCATCTTTGGCACAGGTTGTGGTCCTGGGGTCCTGGGATCAAGCCCTGCATCTGGCTCCTTGCTCAGCAGGGAGCCTCTTTCTCCCTCTCCCACTCCCCCTGCTCGTGTTCCCTCTCTTGCTCTGTCAAATAAACAAATAAATAAAAATCTTTTAAAAACCCCCCGGTTTACGGGACACAATAACTTGTAAGATTTCATTGTCATTAGTGGTTTACAGAGCATCCAGGGGACCAAGTACTCCAACTGCTCTCTCTCTATAAACATACAATGAATTGAGTGGGTCCATGTGGCCCACATCAGCTTTCCTTTTCCTGGAGTTGAGTTTGAAATTCAGACTGGCTTGTGGCCACAAGCAGGGTTCTTACTTTCCCTACCTACTTCCTTCTCCAGCTCAGAGAAAGTCTACAAAGCAGACCTCTACCTGGCAATCTGCAAGGACTCTGCTGTCTTACAGCCATCAAATCCCACAAGTGGGAACAAAGAGTGGCTCCAAACATGGTGTGCTTTCTATGTGAAATCGGGTAGAGTGGAGTCCTCTCTGAGGGAACAGAATTCAAGGGTGTTGGTGGTGGGGAGAGATGTTGAAAGAGAGGGGGGGTGGGGTCAGGAAAGAGAAAGAGAAACAGAGCAAGACAGAAAGAGACAGAGAGGGATAGAGACAGACATTGTTAAAAATCAGGAATGATCAATTTCTTCTCTCTTCCATCACTTCTTCCGCACAGAAGAGAAAATGAGAGGAGCTGGGTGAAGTGCCAATGTTACCTCATCATACTCCCTCCTGGGGAGTAGAGAGGAAATTTCTCAGGAAAAAAATGTGGCCAAGGGAATAGGATTCCCTTTCACACTGTCAAAGACCTTTCTTCACTTCCCAGAAAAAAATGCAGTCAAACAGGTGATTGTTTAGTGTTTACATTGGTCAGTCCCTCACTTAGTAATTTTAAATTTCACAACCTTTGAAATATAATCTCAAGAATCTCAATATCACTCATGAAAATTCCGAAGCTCAGAGAAGCTGAACAGAATTCTGTATACATCCCTGGCCTAGGTAACCTATAAACTGGCTGTAGGTATAAGAAAATATTAGGTCTCAAAAAAGAAAAGAAAAGAGAAGATTAAGTTTTCATACTGTAAAACAGGCATCAGTAAATTTTTCCCATAAATGTCCAGTGACCTTAAGCAATGACTCAACTCTGCCAGTCTAGTGCAAAAACAACCATACACAACACATAAATGAAGGGGCTTGCATGTGTTCCAGTAAAACTCAACTTATGAATACTGAAATGTGAACTTCATGTAATTTTCACATGTCCTGAAATATTATTTAGTCTATAGAAAGCACTATTTTTCAACCATCAAGAAAACCATACAACCCAGGGGACACCTGAGTGGCTCAGTCAATTAAGTCTCTCTCTCTCTCTCTCTCTCTCTCTCTCTCTCTCTCTCTCTCTCTTTTTTTTTAAAGATTTATTTATTTACTGGGGGGGGGCAGAAAGACTCTCAAGTAGATTCCCTGCTGAGTGCAGAGCTTGAGCTAGGGCACGATCCCAGGACCCCGAGATAATGACTTGAACTGAAATCAAGAGTGAGTCACTGAGCCTACTGAGCCACCCAGGTGCCCCAAGCGTCTGACTCTTGATTTCAGGTCAGGCTTTGATCGCATGGTCAGTGAGTTCAAGCCATGAGCTTGGCTCCATGCTGAGCCAGGAGCCTACTTAAAAAAAAAAGAAAGTACAACCTGGGGCATCTGGCTGCCTTTGTCAGTAGAATAAATGACTCTTGATTGCAGGGTCATGAGTTCAAGCCCACGTGTGGTGTGGAGTTTACTAAAAAAAAAAAAAGAAAGTACAACTCATTCTTAGCTCACGAGCCATACAAAACCAGATAACTGAGGTGCCTGGGTAGCTCAGTTGATTAAATATCTGACTCTTGACTTCTACTCAGGTCATGATCTCAGGGCTATGGGATTAAGGCCGGCACTGGGCTCTGTGCTGAGCGTGGAGCCTGTTTGGGATTCTCTTTCTCTTTCCCCCTGTTCCTCTCCACATTCTCTTTCTCTCCAAAAATAAAATAAAATAAAAATAAAACCAGACAACTGGTCTTAGTTTTATAACTCCTGCTTTAGGAAACTCTTCCCTAGCGGTAAGTAGCATCTTGTTCTGTGTTTGTTCAGTTGTTGTCTTTATACAGGGCACTGAGGCTGGATTTAAAAGGAAAAAGCAAAACTTAGAGCCTCTGTCTTGGCTATTCCTGAATATACAGTTGACTCTTAAACAACATAAACTTGAACTGTGCCGGTTCACTTATATGTGGGTTTTTCTCCATAAATACAGTGCAATATTGTAAATTGTATTTTTTCTTATGATTTTCTTTTTTTCTAAAAGATTTTATTTATTTATTTGACAGACAGAAATACAGCTAGAGAGGGAACACAAGCAGGGGGAGTGAGAGAGGGAGAAGCAGGCTGCCCGCTGAGCAGGGAGCCCGATGTGGAGCTCAATCCCGGGTCTCCGAGACCATGACCTGAGCCAAAGGCAGTCGCTTAACCAACTGAACCACCCAGGTGCCCCTCTTAAGATTTTCTTTTTCTTTTTTTAAAATTTTATTTATTTGACAGAGAGAAACACAGCCAGAGAGAAAACACAAGTGGGGGGAGCGAGAGAGGGAGAAGCAGGCTTGCTGAGCAGGGAGCCGGATGTGGGGCTCCATCCTGGGTCTCCAGGATCATGACCTGAGCCAAAGGCAGGCACTTAACCAACTGAGCCAACCAGGCACCCTCTTATGATTTTCTTAATAGCACTTTTCTCTAGCTTAGTTTATTGTAACAATATAGTATATAATACATATACAAAATGTATGTTAATCAGCAGAGTTTAGTTTCTGGAGACTTAAAAGTTATACGTGTATTTTCAGGGGCACCTGGGTGGCTCAGTATTATCATTCTGGCCTCTCTAGACATGAAGGAGCCGACAAGTGTGGAAGTTTAGAACTGTAAAAAGAAATTCTCTTCTAAAACATTCTTGTTTATTGCCAGCCTTAAGGGATATGAGTGTTTCTAGTTATTACATTCTTATCTGTGTTTACTCTGAAGTTTGATAACCATTTTTTTATTCAAAAAACTGTTGTAGAAATAAAGAACAGTACTTGGCATTCCTTAGATATTAAAACATTTTAAAAATGCCAGTTTTTTCCTCCTGCATCCTGAGTTCGGTCGTTACTGTTGGTGGGTCACTTTTACTTATTGTCCTCCACTGAGCAGCTTCCCTCTGGCATCCCAGCGCCCCAGAGAGGGGGCCCCCCTCCTCCCACCCCAGCCCACTGTCCCACCCGCACCACTTCCTTTGTGCCAAGTGTCTGGGGCTCCTCCCTCTCTGTCCGGCCCTTTTGCCTCCCCCAGTCCCACCGATTTGTAACATCCATCTGGGTGCTGTCTTCATTAAACCTTCCCAGCTGGGCTCTGGTTGGAGGATTTTCTCTCTTCTCTAAACTCCCACAACACTTAGCCCGGGGTACACGTTTTAGCACTTAATTATATATTGTCTTTTATTGTTTGTTTTTATTTGTTGTGCTAGTTTTGTCTTTTCCAGGGAAGCCGCAGAGTTCTTGAAAGGAATACATCTTGTATTTTTTTTTAATCCCTCACAGTACTCCAGTAGGGACACAGTTAATACTTCCTGTTCTACCAATAAGTGCAGTTTGATGGATAGGCACAGATGTAAGATTTTCTACGCATTTCTGCAGTATCTGTGGTGCTGATAAATATCTGTCAAATTTATTAAACTGACTTGAGTAATGAAGAGCAGCTCCGACTCTAGTATTCAGTTGGGTAAATCACACCATCTCTGTATCCATTTTCTCATCTGCAAAATGAAGATGAAAATGTTTTCCCAGCCTACCTCAGAGAGTAACTGTGAGACTTAAATGAGGTAATGTAGCTTTGAACTGTATGAATGCTAGGGATTATTATAGCTCACATTTCTTTTCCTAGGTGTTACAGGGGAAAGTAGGGTCTGGCTTTATCACAAAAAGTGGGTCCCTTTCTAACCTGTTAGAATGGTGGGTCATTCTCAGGGAATCCTGAGTATGACTAAAAAGGTAGGAAGAGAGTAAACATGATCTCTTGGCTTCCAGTTTTCCTGAGAAATTATTATGGTTGTGGAAAATACAGTGGGTGGTTAGATTTTGAAATGGAAATCCCCCGCTAAGATAGTCTTTGCTGCCCCTTACTTATCCTTTCTGTACTCTTGTCTGCAAGCTTATTACTGTCTTAATTCTCTCCTGGCAGGTCTAAAGCAAAATGTGGTAAAAGGAAATCTTAATGAAGAGATGAGAACTTCCCTGCTTTTGGAGTGAATCCTTTTCTCTATTTCATGTCCTTAGATTCCAAAAGGAAAATCTTACTCTGGACATGAATTGACATAATTTTTCTCCTTCTCCTTCTTCTTCTTCTTCAAACCTTTTATGTATTTTAAATAAACTCTATGCCCAACGTGGGGCCTGAATCCATGACCCCGAGATCAAGTGTCATATGCTCTACCTACTCAACTAGCCAGGTGCCCTCATAATTTTTCTTCTTATGTATTCCCTCTCTCAATAACTGTTGATTTTTTCCCGGTCCTCCTGTCCTTCCTCCTTATTTTAGTTGACCAAAATATTGAAGTATATTTGTTACCATCAGTGCTATTTCTTGAGATACTTTTTGTTTTTAATTAAAATAAAATTATTTGGGGCGAAAGATTTATACATCTCTTTATTAAGTTCTAAAACGTATTCTTTATTAGTGCTTAATCCCGGACTTCTTACTTTTTCTGTGTGTAACTGTTATATATATATTACATACGTATTATATATAATATATACATATATATCATAAGTATTATATATATATGCAATTCTTCTTCCCAGAGCCCCTTTTACTCTTCTTACTGTAGTATTTAACACTAACTGATGCTATTCCTTTTTAAGGCTCAGCTCCACGTTTGAGCTAGACCTGTGAAAGTGGCCTAACCTCATCGCCCCCGTGAACGCTACGGGCAGTCATTGGGACCCAGTTCGTACGAAGATCTCTGTCCTCCAGCTGTTCAGGACAGAAGAGCTACTGATATGAAAAAACGGAAGCTTAATTTCTCGTGCCTCCTCCCTTTTCTGCTAAGGGCGCCGCACCTGCTCCCACAATCTAGGGAGAAATCACCACAGCTTTCTCCGCCCCCTGAAAAGCGCCGTACTCCAGGTGGGTCTAGTTGTCTCCTTTCCCAAAGGCACGGTTCCGGGGCTTGGGTGGGCGCACCAAGCGCTAGCCCCGGCCCTCCGAGTCCGGAGAGGGCGGGCGGGGCAGGTAACCGCGGCGGGGTGGGCGGCCCGCGGAGTTAGTTACCTGGCGCGCCACGGGGCGGGGCAAGGTGGGGCGGGGGTGGGACGGTGGGGGCGGGGCCGGGACGAGATCCCAGGCTGCGATTGGTCCGCCCCGCGCCTGTCTCCATGTGCCGCGCGGCGGAGGCACAACATTCAAGTCCGGGGGAGGGGCTGGCGCGCGCCGGGAGGAAGCGGCGGCGCAGCAGCTGCGGGGCGTGGGGGCGGTGGCGGCGGCGCCTGAGGCCGAGACCGAGGCGGCGGAGGCTGAGGCGAAGGCGGCGGCTCCTTACTCCGTGACTGTGCTCCGCTAGACCCCGTTCCGGTCACCATGGAGGCGGCGGCGGGCGGGGGCTGCGGATCTGGGCCGCCGCTGCTGCTGAGCGAGGGCGAGCAGCAGTGTTACTCCGAGCTCTTCGCGCGTTGCGCCGGCGCCGCAGGCGGGGGCCCCATGTCCGGGCCCCCTGAGGCCGCCAGGGCCGTCCCTGGTGCGGTCACCGCAGCCGCGGGCCCCGTGGCCGACCTGTTCCGGGCGTCGCAGCTGCCCGCCGAGACGTTGCACCAGGTAGGTCCTCGCGCCCCCTGCCACCGCAGGTCTGTGGGGACCATTAATGTGGGGGATAAGGGGGGTGGGGCGATAGGGCTGCCCAAGGACCTGGAGGCCTCGGCTAGGATGAAGTCGGGATGGCGGCGACGCCCTTGTCCCCCGGGGAACACCAGCCTCCTCCGCAGCTCAGGAGTGCTGGGTTCGCTACCCGTCTTCCTCCCCTGAGACAGACTGACACACTCCTTCCCTTCCCCCGGCCATTGCTGGGGCTCTGCAGGCTCCCAGACCCAAAGTTTGCCTTGTTCTGGAAGTGTTTGTTTTGGCTGGTGTCTGGTTTAACCTCTGCTCGCTGCTCCTGCCTTTATCTCTCCTGGGTGGGTGGAAAGGGGTAGGCGCTCAGGGTGCCTTGCCGGGATTTGAACTTGAAGTGAGTGAGTGTGTGTGTGTAGAGAGAGCGAGAGCGAGCGAGCCAGGGACCCAGAGTCCGCCCTATATACATGTAATATATTTATATAGGTCTGTGTGTCTACTATATGTATTTGCTCACTAAAATATTTCTGAATATTGGTATTAAATTGGAAAGCCTTAATAAGTTGCTGGGCAGGGATAAAGGGCTGCAAGGGGATGTCTGTCCAGGCAAAGCCAAGCTTACTCTTTCAGGCTGGAGATAGACCCCAGACATCCACCACGGAGACAGCGGTAGTTTCCCATCTTATTACTTGGACTTGAAATAGAACTGGAAAGTAGTGTGTGTCATAGCTACCTCCTTTTAGGTGCTCCATACCTGGAAAAGGAGGAGGGAGTGATCCATAGCACATGTTGTTTTTGTTTTGTGCTTTCCTTGGAGCCTGGAGAAAGACTACTTGATAAGCATCGTCTTTTGATGTCACCAGGCTTTCATGCTGATAAGATTCTGAATATCAGGCCCAAAACATGAAATGAAGCTTTTTAAAATTATTTTTTTAAGTTTTAATTTTAATTCCAGTTAACATACAGTGTTCTATTAGTTTCAGGTATACAATATAGTAATATAGTAATTCAGTACTTCATATTTCATTCTGTGCTCCTCAGGACAGGTGCACTCTTTAAGCCCCATCACCTATTTTACTCTTGCCCCGACCTCCTCCCTTCTGGTAACCATCAGTTTGTTCTTTGTAATTAAGAGTCTGTTTCATATATATGGTTTATGTATTGAGAGAGAGAGTGAGTGAGAGAGGGCATGAGAGGGGAGAAGGTCAGTGGGAGAAGCAGACTCCCTGTAGAGCTGGGAGCCCGATGCAGGACTCAATCCCAGGACTCCAGGATCATGACCTGAGCCGAAGGCAGTTGCCTAACCAACTGAGCCACCCAAGCGCTCCTAAGAGTCTGTTTCTTGATTTGTCTCTCTTTTCCCTTTGCTTGTTTTGTTTCCTAAATTTCACATATGAGTGAAATCATATGATATTTTTCTTTGTCTTACTTATTTTGGTAAGCATTATACTCTAGCTCCATCCATATCATTGCAAATGGCAAGATTTCATTCTTTTTGATGACTGAATAATATTTTTATATATGTAATATATAACAAATACATATATATAAAAACACGTGGTCTGCTTCCATTTCTTGGCTGTCGTAAAGAATGCTGCTATAAACTGTAAACATAGGGGTGTATGGAAATGAAGCTTTTCTTAAAAATAATAGTATGAAAGTTAACGGCAATTGAATATGTAGAGTGGGCAGTGGTATTTTAAAATCTAGTTCTAGAGGATTAGTGAGAGTTTTATGGCTTACCTGCAATGCCACTGTCTTTGTAGGTTCTTTTTTTTTTCCCTTACCACTTAAGACTGGACTTTATACTTCTAGAACATGCATATGCCTATAGGTTTGTGAGCATAACTTTAGCCACTCTGTAATCTTTCACCTTTTATTTTTTTTTTTTTTTTTTTTTTTTTTTTTTTTTTTTTTTTTTTTTTTTTTTTTT
>PITA01013750.1:42976-56339 GCA_004023965.1 Spilogale gracilis | reverse complement strand
TTTTTTTTTTTTTTAAGATTTTATTTATTTGACAGAGAGAAACAGAGCCAGAGAGGGAACACAAGCAGGGGGAGTGAGAGAGGGAGAAGCAGGCTTCCCGCCGAGCAGGGAGCCCAATGTGGGACTCCATCCCGGGTCTCCAGGATCATGACCTGAGCTGATGGCAGCTGCTTAACCAACTGAGCCACCCAGGCGCCCCCATTTCTTGAATTCTTGATATGATCATTGCATAGGAAAATTATTTCTACCATAGAGGCAATAGTGAAGTAAGAAAGTACATTCAGATAGAGATTAATTTATAGATATCTGAAGAGGCATTTGGTGAATTTATTGTCTGTTAACATAGATTTTTCTCTTCAAGTAGGAACAAGACTACTGAGAAAGTCTTGTTTCTTTCTGAGAAACTGAGAAAGAACTGAGAGTGGGGTGCTGAAGGAGTATAGGAGAGACTGTGTAAGATCTTTGAGAAGAGAGGTATTTTGAACAGCGTGTATGGAGAAAGGGAAAAGGAGGAAGTGTGCCAACTCTGAAGAACTCCACTGAGGTCAAAGTCCATTTGTACCAAGCTTCAGGCTTGTGTGATTCCCAGAAACACTTAGCAGTTAGGGGGTTAAGGAGGTAAAAACTTTGATTGTTTTTGGGTTAGACTTTTGTAGGGTTAGTTGAATGGAAGGCAAAATGGGCAAAAGAGTTGAGAGTATTGGAAAAATAATAATTAGAGGATGGACTGTAAAGCCCTCACAAGAAGAAAGAAAATGAAGCCAAAAAAAGACCTGTAAATAGGGGGGAAATGGTTGGTCAGGATAGGGTTCTGGATGAGATTGGAGAATAGCAATGCATTATTCATAGTAGGTGAATAAAGGAATTGGAAGAACAGGAGTTTGTGATTAAAGAGTAGAATATTGGAGTTTATGATTTACAGCTGGAACAAGTCCAGCTTATAAATGTACAGGATGTGGTCACGGGAGGAAATTGCTAAAATGGCATGCAGGTGAAAATCATTGAACGGAAGAGGTCCAGAGACTGAATACATAAAGAGAACTGGGTGCATCATCCCCCATACATTGATGCTGCCCAGATAATGGTGGAAATAAGGGTAGTGAGACATACAATTCTAAGACCTTCAATAAAGTGGGTCTCACGTGTGTGTGTGTGTGTGTGTGTGTGTGTGTGTGTGTGTGTGTGTTGAATATGGTTGTCTCAGCATTTGGTAGATGACAGCAACAAGGAAGAATAGAGGGTGCTATAACCAGGTGATGTAGGCTCCAAAGCAATGTTTTTTTATGTGAAGTTAGAAGATTTTGGTTTGGAGCAGCACTGAGGAGTAAGAAAACTTTATCAACCTTCATTTTATCTTCCTCCATCCCTGGGCTCAATGGAGCCTGGGAGAATATGCAGTTTGCATTCTCCATCTCAGAGGCATAAAGGAGAGATCTGGGTTTAAATGAAGACAAGGATGTGAGAGATTGTTTAGACCAGAGCACTTGAGTGTGTTGGAGTAACTTGATGTCAATAAAGATGGTTCCAGATGGCACAGTAGAAAGGACTGGCAGAAAGGCAGTAAGAGAAAGAAGTGGGCATGTTGGAATGAAGGTACAAGCTGTTCTGCTGAGATAACCAAGAAGTCTTCTTAAGAAATTTTGCCTTAGGGCACCTGGGTGGATCAGTTGTTAGGCATCTGCCTTCGCTCAGTTCATGATCCCAGAGTCCTGGGATCGAGCCCCACATCCGGCTCCCTGCTCAGCAGGAAGCCTGCTTCTCCCTTTCCCTCTTTGACCCTGCTTGTGTTCCCTCTCTTGCTGTCTCTCACTCTCTGTCAAATAAATAAATAAATAAAATCTTTAAAAAAAAAGAAACTTTGCCTTAAGAAGAAATTATATTAATAAAAGCATAAAACTTATAAAAATACATTTTCAAGCAGTACAGCCTAGTGGATAATAGCAGAGATGCTGGAGCCCAGCTGCTTGGGTCTGAGTCCTGGCTCCACACTTACAAGCCGTGTGATCTTAGGCAAATTTCTTTATCTATGTCTGAGTTTCCTCTGCTGTGAATTGGGGATAATAATAACAATACCTTTCTTATTAGATTATTATGAATTTAAATGAGTAAATGTGAAGTACTTAGAAAAGTACCTGTCACATAATAAGCTCTATAAAAGTGTTATATAAGATTAATTTATTTCCTTGGTTAAAAAGTGGGTTTGTGGCTGTCTGGTTTCAGACTTACATTTTTCCTGCAGGAATTTCTGTTATAAAAGACCTTGCAAAAACCAATAGATATTTGGGGTATT
This sequence comes from Spilogale gracilis, assembly GCA_004023965.1. Classification (NCBI taxonomy): domain Eukaryota; kingdom Metazoa; phylum Chordata; class Mammalia; order Carnivora; family Mephitidae; genus Spilogale; species Spilogale gracilis. The sequence goes on along the minus strand of PITA01013750.1, from coordinate 54,049 downwards.
TTCAGGAAGTGTATAGATGCTAAATTTAAATTTCAGTCAGCAATGTTAACCCTTGCTTTCCACTTCCCTCTTGCCTGTCCTTTCTTAGGGTTGCCAACATTATCACTTTTCCAAGATTCTTTGCGTTCATGTGTTGTCTTTGTAAGCCATTATGATGCACAAAGCCAGACTCACCCTTTCAAAAAGCAGTTGTATTACCTATGTAATTGTGTGTGTGTGTGTGTGTGTGTGTGTACCACAGTTTCTGGTAATGGTGCTTGTGGATGTCCATGTAAATGCAAATTGTGTTCCCTATTTAGTGGGTCCCAGCAGAGGGAAACTTTTGCTGTAGGAGAAATTCTTATTCAGAAGAGAGTAGATGACCCAAGGAGCTTGGATCTGGTTTGAGAGTGAAGGGTGACATTGAAAAAGAGCCATCTGGTGCTTTCACCGAGTCCCATGTTAACCAGCTAGGATTCCAGTTAAAAGAGAGTCCAGGCTACTGCCAACAGAGTCCCTGGATGGTGTTCTCGGCCTGAACATTTTGTGGTCAGCAGTCAGCGGTCTGAATGATCTGTTCAGGATGCCAGATAGATTTCTGAGGGCTACGTGTGGAGCATGATTAATTATTGTCTACAGTAAAAACCATATGAGAACAGTGAGAGTGGGAAATACGTAACACTGCCAGATCCACGGCGATGATGGAATCCTCCTGGGCAGGCACTGTGATGACGTCCAGGTCTTACCCTGGCAGTGAATCCTAAGTGCTCTTTCTTGGAAGAACACCCTCCTCCATTGTCCATTGTTTTCCTGGGACTGCTTCTGGGAGTTTGTTCCTTGTCCATTATCATTTATGACAAATCTGACAAATTTGAAGTGGAAAAGAAGGATTTTGATTGACTGGGGAGATGCATAAATTTTACTGCCTGCTGTCTACTTGTGAGAACTTGGGGCCGTAAAAGCTGCTTAAAGACTCATATGGTCAAAATCTTTTTTTCGGCCAAGCTTTTTGTTTCTTTGGGAATACAATTTCTTAAAAAACTCCATACGCTTAACTATCTGCTTCTAATTAACTCCATGTACAAATAATTGTATGTGCAAAATGTTTTCATAGACATAGGTCTTAAATCTATTCTATTTCTTTGTTTCCTTGTCATCAGTACCCTTCCCTCAATCTTCTTCTCTCTCTTTCAACTTACTGGGGTTATCTTGGGGCTACCTGGGACTGTAGGCTTGGGTAGGGAGGTATGCATTTTAAGAGTAAAATCTGATAATTTTGACAAATACGCTCATGCAACTACCACCGCAACCAAGATAAAGAATATTTCCGTCACCCATAAAGGTTTTCTTGTGTTCCTTTTCAGTGTCTCACCCTCAGTCCTTGCTTCAGGAAACTACTGATCTGCTTTTGGTCACAATAAATTAGATTTGTCTTTTCTAGAGTTTCCATATAAAAATGCAATCATACCGAAAGTACTCTTGATGCCTGGCTTCTTTTGCTCAGCATGTGTCCTGAGATCATCCATGCGGCTGCATCTTTCAGTTGTTCATTCTTCTAAATTGGTGAATGATTCGTTCATTGTGTGGATATGCTACATTTAGTTGATCCATTTGCCTGTGGATGGGATTTTAGTTTTTTCTAATAGGTGATTATAAATAAAGCTTCCATATGTGTATATATATAGAGAGAGGGGGGATAGGGGCAGCGGGAGAGAGTGAATCTTAAGGAGGATCCACACCCAGCCTAGAGCCCAACATGGGGCTCATGTTGCAACCCTGAGGTCATGACCTGAGCTGAAATCAAGAGTCAGATGCTTAACTGACTGAGCCACCCAGGCGCCCCTCCCATAAATATTTCTATACAAATTTTCTATGTTCATATTTTTTCATTTCACTTGGGAAAATACCTAAGAGTGGAATTGCTGGGTAAGTATGTGTTTAATATTTTTAAGAAACCTGTAGGTTTTTTCTCCAAAGTGATGTAAAACTTTTATTCCTAGCAGCAATAGATGTTTCCTTTGCTCCACATACTCACCAGTACTTGGTATTTTTAGTTTTATTTTAATTGCAATCACTGTAATGTCTGTTATGGGATTGATTTGCATTTCTCTGATAGCTCATGATGCCGAGCATATTTTCATGGCCTTAGAGGCTGTTCATAAATTTTTTTGTGTGATGTGTCATTCAGCTCTTTTGCCTATTTTAAAATGATCTGTTTTCTTAGTATTGGTATAAATTTTGTTTTTTTAATTTTAATTTTAATTTTTTAAAGATTTTATTTATTTATTGGACAGAGAGAGAGAGAGAGCACAAGGAGGCAGAGCAGCAGGCAGAGGAAAAAGGAGAAGCAGGCTCCCCACTGAGCAGGGAACCCAACACAGGGTTCCATCCCAGGACTCTGACATCATGCCCAGAGCTGAAGGCAGCCACTTAACTGGCTAAGCCACCCAGGTGTCCTGTGAGGTTTAAAAAAAAATATGTATTGACATAGATCTTTTGCCAAATAATGTAAATATATTCTCTCTATAGCTTACTTTTAAAATATTATTCAACCATATCTTTAAAGAACAAGTTTTATTTAGTTTTTCTTGAAACTTTCTTATTTTTATTTTTTAAAAGAACAAGTTTTAAATCAATAATGTACAATTTACAAATTTTTAAAATATCCTCCACATTTTTACACCTGTTTTATCTATCTATCATCTATCTATCTATCTATCTATCTATCTATCTATCTATCTATCTATCATCTATCATCTATCTATTATTTAAATTTTGTTAGTTAACATACGGTGCAATATTGGTTTTTGGAGTAGAATTCAGTGATTCATCACTCACATACAACACCCAGTGCTCATCACCATGTGTGCTCCTTAATATCTGTCACCAATCTAATCCATCCCCCACCTCCTTCCCACCATCAACCCTCATTTTGTTCTCTATCGTTAAGAGTCCCCTATGCTTTGTTTCCCTCTCTCCTTTTCTTTCTTTCCCCCCTTCCCATATGTTCATCTGTTTTCTCTCTTAAATTTCACATATGTGTGATCATATGGTATTTGTCTTTCTCTGACTTATTTCACTTAGCATAATGCTCTAGTTCCATCCATGTCGTTGCAGATGACAAGATTTCATTCTTTTTAATAGCTGAATAATATTCCATTATATATTTCTCTACATTTCTATAAATTTATTCCATTACATATAGTTATATATCTATATAAGTATATGTATATATATGTGTTTATGTGTATCTATATAAATATATATCTATCTTACATCTTTTTTATCTATTCATCAGTTGATGGACATTTGGAACTCTCTCCATAGTGTGGCCATTATTGGTGATGCTGATGTAAACATTGGGGTGCATGTACTCTTCCTAGTCTGTATTTTTGTATTCTTTGGGTAAATACCTGGCAGTGCAGTTGCTGAATTATAGGTTAATTCTGTTTGTCACCTTTTGAGGAACCTCCAAACTGTTCTTCAGAGTGGCTGCATCAGTTTGCATTCCCACTAACACCTGTTGTTTCTTGTGTTGTTAATTTTAGTTATTCTGACAGGTGTGAGGTGGTATCTCATCATGGTTTTGTTTTGTATTTCCCTGATGATGAGTGATATTGAGCATCTGTTAGTGATCTTGGTGTCTTCTTTGAAAAAGTGCCTATTCATGTCTTCTGCCCATTTCTTTATTGGTTTTGAGTGTTGAGTTTGGTATGTTCTTTATATATTTTAGATACAAACCCTAAATAAGATACCTCGTTTGCAAATATCATCTCCCATCCCATAGGTTGTCTTGTAGTTTTGTTGATTATTTCCTTTGCCGTGCAGAAGTTTTTTATCTTGATGGGGTCCCAATAGTTCATTTTTGCTTTTGTTTCCCTTGCCTCTGGAGATGTGTCTAGTAAGAAGTTGCTATGGCTGCGGTCAAAGACATTTTTGCTTATGTTCTCCTCTAGCATTTTGATGGTTTCCTGTCTCACATTTAGGTCTTTCATCCATTTTGAATTTGGTGTGGTGTAAGAAAGTGGTCCACTTTCATTCTTTTGCATGTTACTGACCAGTTTTCCCACCACCATTTGTTGAAGAGATTTTTTTCTATTGGATATTCTTTCCTGCTTTGTTGAAGATTAGTTGGCCATATAGTTGTGAGTCCATTTCTGGGTTCTCTATTCTGCTCCTTTGATATATGTGTGTTTTTTGTGCCAGTACCACACTGTCTTGGAAATTTGGAATCGTGATGCCTCCAGATTTGCTTTTTTTTTTTTTCAGAATTGCTTTAGCTATTCCAGGTCTTTTGAGGTTCCATACAAATTTTAGGATAGATTGTTCTAGCACTGTGAAAATGTTGGTGGTGTTTTGACAGGGATTGCATTAAACATGTAGGTTGCTTTGGGTAGTATAGACATTTGAATTTTATAGACGTGTTTGTTTTTCCAATCCGTGAACATGGAATATTTTTCCATTTTTTTGGTGCCCTATTCAATTTCCTTTCTAAGCTTTCTGTAGTTTTTGGAGTATATATCTTTTACTCTTTAGTTAGTTTTATTCCTAGGTATCTTATTGTTTTTGGTGCCATTGCAGATGGGATCAATTCCTTGATATCTTTTTCTTCTGCTTTGTTATTGGTGTATAGAATTCCAACAGATTCATGCACATTGATTTTCTGTCAAGCAACTTTGCTGAATTCATCTACGAATTCTAGCAATATTTTGGTGGAGTCTTTTGGCTTTCCTATAAGGACTTTTGTGTCATCTGCAAATAGTGAAAGTTTGACTTCTTTGTTGCCAATTTGGATGCCTTTTCTTTTTTTTTTTTTATTGTTTGATTACTGAGGCTAAGACTTCCAGGACTATTATACATTAAAGAGTAATGGTGAGTGTGGACATCCTGACTGTGGGAAAAAGGCTGTCAGTTTTTCCCCATAGAGAATGGTAGTAGCTATGTGTCTTTCATATAATAGCCTTCAAAATGTTGAGGTATGTTCCATTTCTCCCTACTTTGTTAAGGATTTTTACCAAGAAAGGATGCTGTATTTTGTCACATGCTTTTTTTTCTTTTTGCATTTATTGACAGTATCACATGGTTCTTATCCTTTCTTTCATTAATGTGATGTATCACGTTGATTGATTGTGAATGTTGAACCACCCCTGCAGCCTAGGAATAAATCCCACTTGATTGTGGTGAATAATTCTTTCAATGTACTGTTGAATTTGATTAGGCAGTATTTTACTAAGAAATTTTGCATCCATGTTCATCAAGGATATTGATCTGTGATTCTCCTTTTTAGTGGAGTTTTTGTTTGGTTTTGGAATCAAGATAATGCTGGCTTCATAGAATGAGTTTGGAAGTTTTCCTTCCATTTCTATTTTTTGGAACAGTTTGAGGAGAATGGGTATTAACTCTTCTTTAAATGTCTGGTAGAATTTCCCTGGGAAGCCAGCCAGTCCTGGGCTTCTGTTTGTTGGGAAATTTTTGATTATGATTCATTTTTTTTGCTGGTTATGAATCTATTATAATTTTATTTTTCTTCCTGTTTCAGTTTTGATAGTTTATGGTTTTCTAGGAATTTGTCTATTTCTTCCAGGTTGCCCAGTTTGTTGGCATATAATTTTTCATAGTATTATCTTATAATTATTTGTATTTCTGTGGTGTTGGTTGTGATCTCTCCTCTTCCATTTGTGATTTTATCTATTTGGGTCCTTTCTCTTTTCTTTATGATAAGTGTGGCTAGGGGTTTATAAATTTTTTCAATTCTTTTAAAAACTATCTTCTACTTTTGTTGATCTGTTTTTTTTCTTACTTCTATATCATTTATTTCTGCTCTAATCCTAATTATTTCCTTTTTTCTGCTGGTTTTAGGCCATATTTGTTCTTCTTTTTCTAGCTCCTTTAGGATGTAAGGTTAGGTAATGTATTTGAGACTTTTCTTGCTTCTTGAGGAAGGCCTGTATTGGAATATCCTTCCCTCTTAGGACTGTCTTTACTGTATCCCAAAGGTTTTAGACTATTGTGGTTTTGGGGTTTGGTCTCTTTTTAAAGATTCATTTATCAGAGAGAGAGAGAGAGAGAGAGAGAGAGAGAGAGAGAGAGCAAGAGAGAGAGCATGAGTGCATGTGAGTGGGGAGAGGGGCAGGGGGAGAGGAAGAGAATCTTAGACAGACTTCCTGCTGAGCACAAACCCTGACATGAGTCTTGATCCCAAGACTCTCGATCATTACCCGAGCTGAAACCAAGCCTCAGGCACTCAAGAAGCTGAGCCATCCAGGTGCCCCTAGACTATTGTATTTTTACTTTCATTTGCTTCCATGCATTTTCTTTTTCTTTTTCTTTTTTTAAAGATTTTATTTATTTATTTGACAGAGAGATCACAAGTAGGCAGAGAGGCAGGAAGAGAGAGGAGGAAGCAGGCTCCAAGCCGAGCAGAGAGCCCAATGTGGGCCTTGATCCCAGGACCTTGAGATCATGACCTGAACCGAAAGCAGAGGGTTTAACCCACTGAGCCACCCAGGCGCCCTTCCATGCATTTTCTTATTTATTCTTTAAATTCTTGGTTAACGCATTCATTCTTTAGTAGGATGTTCTTTAACCTCCATGTATTTGTGGTCTTTCCAAATTTTTCTTGTGGTTGACTTCAAGTTTCATGCGTTGTGGTCTGAAATATGCATGGTATGATCTCAGTCTTTCTGTACTTATTCAGGGTCCATTTGTGACCTAGTATGTGATTTGTTCTGGAGAATGTTCCATGTGCACTCAAAAAGAATGTGTATTGTGCTGCTTTAGGATGAAATGTTCTGAATATATCTGTTAAGTCCATCTGGTCTAGTGTATCATTCAAAGCCGTTGTTTCCTTGTTAATCTTTTGCTTATATAATCTGCCCATTACGCTAAGTGGTGTATTAAAGTCCCCTACTGTTACTGTATTATTATCAATGAGTTCCTTTAAGTTTGTTATTCGTTGATTTATATAATTGACTGCTCCCAAGTTGGGAACATAAATATTTACAATTGGTAGATCTTCTTCTTCTTCTTTTTTAAAGATTTTATTTATTTATTTGACACACACAGAGAGAGAAAGAGAGCACAAGCAGGGGAGAGGGGTAGCGGCAGGCAGAGGGAGAAGGAGAAGTGGACTCGCCACTGAGCAGGGAGCCTGACCTGGGGCTTGATCCCAGGATTGTGACATGAGCTGAAGGCAGACACTTAATTGGCTGAACCACCAAGGCACCCTTGTTAGATCTTCTTGAGGGATAGACCCCTTAATTGTGATATAATGCCCTTCTTCTTCATCTCTTGTTACGGTCTAAATAAACTAAACTTATATCAAACACACTTTTAGTGTGTTTGATATAAGTATGATTACTTCAGCTTTCTTTTGATGTCCATTACCATGATGGATGGTTCTCCATCCCCTCACTTTCAATCTGTAGGTGTCTTTAAGTCTAAAATGAGTCCCTTGTGGGCAGCATATAGTTGGAGCTTTTTTTTTTTTTTAATCCATTCTGAACTATTTGTCTTTTGATTGGTGTATTACCCACTTACATTCAAAGTGATTATTGAAAGATATGAATTTAGTGCCATTGTGTTACCCATAAAGTTGGTATTTCTGCTAATTTTCTCTGGTCCTTTCTAGTCCTTGTTGTTTTTGGTCTTTTTTTTTTTTTTCTCCCCTCAGAGTCCCCCTTAAAATATCCCACAGGGCTGGTTTAGTGGTCAGGAACTCCTTTAGTTTTTGTTTGGCTGGGCAACTATTTCTCCTATTCTGAACGACATCCTTGCTGGATAAAGAATTCTTGGCTGCATGTTTTTTCCCATTCAGTATGTTGAATATTTCTTTACATTCCTTTCTGGCCTACCAGGTTTTGGTGGACAGATCACCTGTGAACCTGTCTTCCCTTGTAGGTTAAGGACTTTTTTCCCTTGCTGCTTTCAGGATTCTTTCCTTCTATGTGTATTTTGTGAATTTGACTGTGATATGCCTTGGCAATAAATGGCTTTTGTTGAGTTTAAATTCATTAAAAAATTAATTTTATGGGGCGCCTGGGTGGCTCAGTTGGTTAAGTGACTGGTTTCGGCTCAGGTCATGATCCTGGAGACCCAGGATCGAGCCCCACGTCGGGCTCCCTGCTCAGCGGGAAGCCTGCTTCTCCCTCTCTCACTCCTCCTGCTTGTGTTCTCTCTCTAGCTGTGTTTCTCTCTGTCAAATACATAAATAAAATCTTAAAAAAAATAATTTTATTTATCTGTGCTTCTTGGATTTTTTTATCTGTGTCCTTCTCCAGATTAAGGAATTTTTCAGCTATAATTTGTTTGAATAAAACTTCTGTCCCCCCTTTCTATCTCTTTGTCTTATAGGGCTCCTATGATACAAATGTTATTATATATATATTTTTAAAGATTTTATTTATTTGATGGAGAGAAATACAGCCAGAGAGGGAACACAAGCAAGGGGAGTGAAAGAGGGAGAAGCAGGCTTCCTGCCGAGCAGGGAGCCTGATGCGGGACTCGATCCCAGGTCTCTGGGATTCATGACCTGAGCCGAAGGCAGTTGCCCAACCAACTGAGCCACCCAGGCGCCCCAAATGTTATTATATTTTAATAAGTTCCTGAGTTCCCTAAGTCTTCATGGTTCATTACCTTTCTTTCTGTCTTCTTTTCTGCTTCATTATTTTCCATAATTTTATGTTCTGTTTCACTGATTCACTCCTCTACTTTGTCCATCCTTGTTTTTATGGCCCCCATTTGGGATTGCATTTTTGGTTATAGCATTTTAAATTTTGGCCTGTCTCGATTTTAGTTCTTTTATCTCTGCAGTAAGGGATTCTCTAGTGTCTTATATACTTTTTTCAAGGCCAGCTAGTATCCTTATAATCATTGCTTTAAATTCTAGTTTAGACATCTTATATTTGTATTGATTAAATCCCTGGTTGTGAGTACTACCTCTTGTCTTTCTTTTGTGGTGAATTTCTCCATCTTGTTATTTTGTCTAGAAAAGAAAAGAAGAAAGGAAACTAACAAACAAAAGCAACAATAATAACAACAACAAACCAAATAAACTAGATCCTGGGTGTGTTTTGTCTGTTTGTTAAAAGAATTTAGATCCCAAAATAAGAAAAAAAAAATGAAGTACAACAAAAGGAAAGGAAACAACAACAAAAAATAAAGTGTATGTATATTAAAATTAAAGAAATTAATAAATGATTAAAAAATAAGAAAATAACTGAAAAAACAATAATAAAAAACTAAAGACTTAAAGTACAAAGGATGCTAGACACCACTTTCCTTTAGAGCTGAAGCTTTGCAGCCCTCTGTGAACAGTAAACTTTGTATGAGCTCGTTTTTTGTACTGGTCTTCTGGGGGAGGGGCCGGTTGCGCTGATACTCAGGTGGACTTGCCCTAATCCAAGTGTGCCTCCAGAGTGCAGGGAGGCAGAACTTGGTGTAAGAGGCTCTGGACTCCATTAGGTGGCACTGGTTTGCTCCCTGGACACTTTCTGCATTGATGGGTGGGGTGAATATGGCAGCCTCCAGCTCTCCAGTCCCAGAGCTGAAGATTCACACCCCACCCCCCCACTTCAGTGAGCCTTTACAGAAGAGCATTCAGTCACTCTTGCCTCCCCAGATTCTGTTGGAATAATGTGTTCACCTTGCCCGAGTCCAAGGTGTTTTGTTTTTTTTTTCTTTTTTTAACCTCAGGTGCGTGACCAAGTTTCAAAGCTATAAATTTTAGGGATTCCTGTGGCTTACACTATTTCTCCCTGGGAGAGTCTCCCTTTGATTCTGCCATTTGCTGGCCCATCCGAGGAAAGTGCTGCAATATTTTTTTATGGCAATACAGAGGAGAAAGCCAGCAACTACACTCTCTGTTCTCAGCTGGTATCCCTGCTCCCATGCCTGGGAAGAGTGCAGCACTTGGGCGCCGCCCATTCTTTTGGTGACCCAGGGGATCCTCAGACCATGGTGTCACACCTGGGAGTCCACCCTGCTTCGCCACCTGAGCACCTGTAAGCCAGGAATATCCCTCACTGTTACAGAATTCTTAGAGTTCTGATTTTGTGCTCTGATGCTTATAATACTTCGCCATAGCCTCCATAGTCAGCCTTTATCTCTGAGGCCATATCCACAGCAGTCTTTCCCTGAATTCAAGTCTCTACACCCCCTGCTTCCAAAATGTCCATTTTTTACTTGTAAACTTGCAGTTTTTATTCTTTAGGGTCCCCCTAATCCTCTGCCCTCTAAACTCCTCCCTTTTAATCCTTCCTAAGAAATCTTTGCCTTATCCAAGTTTGCAAAGATTTTTGCCTATGTTTTCTTCTAGAAGTTTTGTAGTTTTAGCTTTGAATTTAGATCTGAAAAAAAATTTAGGCCTGTGATCCTTTTGTTGTGGATGGTGGGAACGGAGGGAAGTGAGAGTTCTTTATGTTCCATATGGATATACAATAGTTTCTGTACCATTTATTTATTTTATATTTATATATATTTTTAAGATTTCTTTATTTATTTGACCAGAGAGAGAGATCGCATGTAGGCAGAGACAGGCAGAGAGCCTGACGCCTTCCTGGATGCCATGATCCTGAGATCATGACCTGAGCCAAAGGCAAAGGCTTTAACCCACTGAGCCAACCAGGCGCCCTGTACCATTTATTTTGAACAGACTATACTTTCTTCATTGAATTGGCATCTTTGTCCAAAACTAATTATGTGTGTGTGTGTGTGTGTGTGTGTGTGTGTGTGTAATCTTTAATTCTGGACTCTTTTCTGTTCATTTATCTATATGTCTATTCCTATGCCAATACCACACTATCTGAATTTGTGTAGATTTACAATAAACCTTGAAATCAGTGTAATTTTTTTCATCATTGATATAATAGGTACTTTGCCTTTTCATTTGAATTTTCTTTTTTTTTTTTTTTTTTTTAAAGATTTTATTTATTTGACAGAGAGAAACACAGCCAGAGAGGGAACACAAGCAGGAGGAGTGAGAGAGGGAGAAGCAGGCTTCCTGCCGAGCAGGGAGCCCGATGTGGGACTCGATCCCGGGTCTCCGGGATCATGACCTGAGCCGAAGGCAGTGGCTTAACCAACTGAGCCACCCAG
>PITA01013750.1:0-42876 GCA_004023965.1 Spilogale gracilis | reverse complement strand
ATTTGAATTTTCTTAATTAGCCTATCACTTTATACAAAAAACTTACTGGGATTTTGTTTGATATTCCATTAAATGTGTAGCTTGTGCTGTTTAATATGCTAACCATTAGTGACATGTGCCTATTCAAATTAAAGCTAAAATTAACTCAGACAAAATAAAATCAGTTAGTTTCTCAGTTTCCAGTGCTAAATCACCACATGTGATTAACGGGTTCTGTATTGGAAAACCTACAAGGAACATTTCCATTATGGCAGTAAGTTTTATTGAACACTGATGCTGTAGATCAATTTGGAGAGAATTGACTTAACAGTATTGACTGCCGCAGTCAATGGTAGGGCATCCCTTTTTTTTTTTTGTTTAGGTCACTTGTAGTATATTATAGCCTTCAGCATACATGCCTTTGCATAAATTATACGAGATTTAACCTTATGTATTTTATGTTTTTGGATACTATTAAAATATTAAATAGTATTGGGGCATCTGGGTGGCTCAGTTGGTTAATTGTAGCTATGTCTCGTTTTTGGTGCAGGTTGTGATTTCAGGGTTATGAGATTGAGCCCTGCATCAGGCTCTACACTGGGCATGGCGCCTCTTATGATTTTCTTTCTTTCACTCCCTCTGACCTTTACCTCATTCCTATCTTTTTCTCTCTTCCTCCCTCTAAAAAAAATATTAAATAGTATTTAAATAAATATTTGCCAACTTTTGTTGCCACTATATAGATTGTACAATTTATTTTTGTATTTCTGTATTTTCACCTTTTAATCTGTGATCTCAGTTAATCCACTTATTACTTCTGGTAGACTTTTGTAGATTTTTAAAAAATATTCTACACATATAATCTTGCTGTTTGTGAATAGTTTTACTCTTCACATTCGATTGTATAAATTGAATACAATATAATTATAATACAATATAATTGTATTCAATTTATACAATTGAATGAAGTCATCTTTGTTTCACTGGCTAGGGCCTCCAGTGGAACCTTTAGTCAAAGAGTGAAAGTAGACAATTTTATTGACCTTTTCAAATAATCAGTATTTAGCTTAATTGATTATATTTATTGCCTGTATTCTATTTCATCTATTTCCACTTTTTATTATTTCCTTATTTCTACTTAGTTTGGATTTAATTTGCTATTCTCTTTCTAGCTTCTTAAGGTTAAAGCTTAGATCATTGGTTTTAAACTTTATTTGGTAATAGTTAAAAGTTACAAGTTTCCCTCCAAGTATTTAGTTGTGTACTACAAAGTTTGATGTGTTGTGCTTTTATTTCATCCAGTTTAAAATATATTTAAATTTCCCTGTGACTTCATTTTTGACTGATAATACTTTAGAAATATGTTGTTTGATTATTTAATTTTTTGGCATTTTCCAAATAACTTTCTGATATGATTTTTATTCCTTTTAAGTTCATATATATTTGCTTGTTTATAGCACCTATGGTCCATTTTGATTAATGACCAATGTACATTTGGATAGGATGTGTATTCTACTTTGTTGTTGAATAGCTTGTTCTATAGAAGTTTTTTTTTTAAGATTTTATTTATTTATTTGACAAAGAGAGAGATCACAAGTAGGCAGAGAGGCAGGCAGAGAGAGAGAGGAAGAAGTAGACTCCCTGCGGAACAGAGAGCCCGATGCGGGCCTCAATCCCAAGACTCTGAGTTCACGACCTGAGCTGAAGGCAGAGGCTTTAATCCACTGAGCCACCCAGGGGCCCCTATAGAAGTTTTAAAGACATCTTCACATAGTCTTTGTATTTACTCATTATCTTCACATTTTATTTTATATCCTTGAGCATTTTGTACATACTTAAAATAGCTATTTTAGCATGACATTTGAATTCCACTGTTTCTGAGTGAGATGCTATTGACTGATTTTTTTTTGCCCTCCTGGTTGTGGTCACATTTTCCTTCTGCTTTGTGTATCCAGGATTTTTGTCTCAATGCCAGATATTTTGAGTTTTCCTTTGTTGAATCCCGAGTATTTTATATTTGTATTTTGTAAAATGTGTTTGACTTTATATTAGTGGATAGTTATATTATTTGTAGATTAGTTTTGAAGGTCATATTTAGTTTTTTTAAAAAGTTGGTCCGGAGTAACCTGTACCGAAGTTTGACCCTTTTTGTGCCTTGAATTCAATAGGTCTCTTCACTCTAACTGGTGAGAATGTAAATGATTCTCAGCCCTGTGTGAGCTCTTGGAATTGTTTGATTTAGAGCCCATGAAAGTTTTTTTTTCTCAGCCACATGGAATTTTACTATGCATGTATGCATGCATTCGAAGACTCACGGGGACCCGTAAGCACATTTCTAGAGCTCTTTCTATTCATAGTGCCCTTTTATCTAGTACACTACCTTGTATATTCCAGCTGTCTTGGCCCCCTTGATATCCAATCTACGTCTCCTCAGGTGTGCATGACTACTGGGATCTCTTTGGAATTTTCCTCCTTGCACTATAGTCTAGTGATTTTTTCCAATCAGAAATAGGTTAATTGTAAAGCTTATGTTATTTGTTTCTCTTCTCAAATATCACAGTCCTGTGCAACCTGTTGTTTCCTGCCTGAAACAGAAATCAACGTGTTCCTTAGCTTAACTGAATATAATTAATGCATCTTTTTTATTCTTAGAGCCTTGTCAGTCTATTCTATTGTTTGAGTTTCAAGAACAGTTGACTTTTTCAAACATTTAAAGACCCAACCAAATCTCTACCTTCTCTCTAATCCTTGCTATTTCTGCTGGCAAAATGAGAAATTTGTGTGAACTCATTTCTTAAGTACCTTATTTTAAACAGCAAGGGACAATCAAGATGAATTAACACAAGACTCTTTCACTAGCGTCTCCTTCCAGTAGGCACTTAGTCTGCCTTACAAGTTATCACATGAAGCAGGCTCACAAAACATATAACTCTTGTGTGACATGAATCTTGATCTTTTGAATTTGTTATATATGTTTCCTTGCTTGGGAAGCCAGGTTTTTGTTACAGCAGCTCTCTTCTTCAGAGTACTATTGTTTTTACTAATATACCAAAAAAAAAAAGTACAGTGAAATATGTAATGGTGCAAACAGTAGAAAGGTCCATCCTTTGTGGATTCTCAGGGTAGTGTGGTGTTTCTTGTCTGTGACATCATACAGCTACCCAGATACTTTTATTTGTTACCCTTAGGGATTTAGGGACTTACTATGGTTAGATCCATCAAGTGGAAGGTGATAGCGCAGGCAGGTGCCTATGTGAGAAGTTACATACACTAAGCCTAGGACTGGCAAATATCACTTCTGCTCACATTTCCACTATCTAGAACTCAGTCACAGGCAAATTATAAGGGGGACTGTAACTCAATTGTAAGGGAGATTTAGAAATATAGTTAAACTATGTGCCAAGGAAGAAGAAGGAAATGGATTTAAGTAGAGATTTAAATATATATGGATTCTTTTTCCTTTGTTTCTTCATGCCTTAGTCTATTTTGCAGTACAAAAGCTCAGTGAAAGAACTACTCTATATCTAAAATTTCTTATCTTTGGAATATTCTTTCTCCTTTTCCTCTCTTATTTTCTTTCAGTCTTTGCCCTCTCTTTGTTTTTTCTCTTTCTTCCACAAATATTAAATATTTCAAGTACTTTGCTAGATTCTGGACATATATTGTTGAGCAAGATTGAGTCTTTGCTGTTACAGCAACAATAATTTTTGTGTTTTCTATTTTTAATTTAATATTTTACCCAGCATCGTATGCAATAATATTAGCTAATGGCTTTGAAAATGAAAACTGTGTTATTCAGAATTATTGGAAGTAACAATAAAATAATGTTAATGGAAACTTATAGGAAAAAAAGATGAAACTATTCCTGTTCATCACTGATTGCTTTCAGAAATAAAATATTCCATAACCTTTGCCAAACAGAAACATTTACTTCAAACTCCCCCAAATCCCACCAAAACCCCAAAAAACAAAAATACATTAACTGAAGGACATCTTATTTCCTAAGTCTGTTTTTAATTTTGCAGTATACATGTTTACACTAAGCTCTTCATTGATTTTGTTTTTCATTGCTGTTGTTTTGGTGTACACCATGTTCCAGATTACTTTTCTGGCAACCACTAATGTGGTTCGTGGCTTGGGTTTTTTCTTATTTCTTAATTAGATGAAACAACAGACTACTCAAATTTAGTTGCATATACAAATGAAAGAAATGGCAGAAATTCCCTTATAGGGGAATCATTGCATTGACAACAAAAGTAGGTAATATGGTAGAATGGTATCATGTTTCTTTTTTGAAATTTGTATTTTAGTTGAACCTAAAAAATAAATATGCTTATTTTTGCTCTCATTTACTCATTTAATAAACAAACATTGATTGATTGCCCACTTTGTGTTTGACACTCATATGCATTGCTTGGAATGTGTAGACTAGATGTAGTCCTTATTCTAGAAGAGATCATGATCTAGTGATTGATGCAGACAAATAAGCAGATCCCTAGTTTCACTTAAGAATTATGATTTCAGTGTATATGGAGAGACTGAAGACACACAGAAATGGCTCTGAATGTTTGCATGTAGGGGCCTGATTAAGGATCTGTAGGACAGGCCTGTAAGATATTTTGAAGGATGGGTAGGGGTCATCTGCTGGGAACATGGTGGAGTAGGAGGACCTTAAGCTTACCTCATCCCAGGGATACAACTGGATAATACTGACATCAGCGTAAATAATCCAGAAAACAACTGGAAGACTGGCAGAACAAACTCCATAACTAAAGCTAAAGAGGCCACACCAAAGAAAGTAGGAAGAGTGATGATATGGTCTGGGGGAAAAAAGCAGACCATGTCCATCCATATAGGGAGGGTGCTGGTGGCATGGAAAAAGGGGGGAAACAGACTTTTACACTGGGGAGCCCACAAATGGGGAAGACAAATCCCCATAATATTTGCCTTTGAAAGGAGAGGGTCTAAATTTCATGAGTTCTTTTAACCAGCAGGATGTAAACCCTGGAATTTAAAAAATTGGCAGGCTCATTTCTGGAGGGAATTAGGAAGGAGAGTGCTCACCCTTAAAGACACAGCTTGGCAAACAGTCTATGCAGATACACTGTGGAAAGAACAGTTTGAAAAATGTCAGGGGCAGATGGTAAGGAGACTGATTTTCTTATTTAAGAGTATGGCCCAGAGAGAAAAGGGATCATGAGGAGACCCCTCCAAGAACGAAGGGGTTGGCAGTTGCCATTTTCCTTCCCTACTTACCAGCATAAAAAAAAAAAAAAAAACGAGCAACCTGTGGGAACCAGCACAGTCTCAACACTCCTTACCTAACTTGCTTGTACTAAGCTCTGCCTCACTGTGTTTCAGTGGATCCACCCTTTCCAGTCATGCTGGCCCAGTGCTGCAAGCCCCCTCCCCTGGATAATCAGTGCAAAACCTGCAAACACTATCTCCCTACCTGTGTGTTTTATAGGACTTCAGTTCTGGCAGCAGGGGCAGGTCTTGTTTAGTAAAAAAAACACTGCACATTTTGTTAAAACATGCCCTACCCTTGCTGGGGATCAAACACTGCCCATAGAGGCATAGAGAGCCTCTGCAGACAACTGGACTGAAAGAAAAAGTCCAAGACTCAATAGCAGAGCACACACAGCACTCAGAAGAGACACACCTTGAAGTGCTGGGCTCTAGTGTCAGGGGACACTACACTGCAGAGGACTTGAGGACTTCATCATAAGTTATTATCTTTAAGAGCAAGAGAAGTAACTGACCTTCCCAGCAGACAAAAACAGACATAGGAAGTCAGACAAAATGAGAAGACTAAGAAATGTTTCCCAAATGAAAGAACAGGACCAAACTACAACAAGAGACCAAAGAGAAACGATAAAAGTAATATGCCTGATAGAGAATTTAAAGTAATGATCATAGAAGGTACTCAATGGACTTGAGAAAAGAGTGGAGGACATCAGTGAGATCCTTAACACACAGGTAAAAAGGAACCAATCAGAGATATGGAACATAATAAATGAAACTTAAAAATACACTTAATGGAATAAATAGGCTAGATGAAGCAGGGAAATTAATTAATGACCTGGAAGACAAATAATGGTAAGTAACCAAGTTGAGCAAAGGAGAGGAAAATATCATGCAAATTGAGAACAGTCTTATGGAACTCAGTGACTTCATTAAGCATAGTAACATTTGCATGTAGGGATCTCAGAAGAAGAAGAAGAGAGAAGAGGGGGCAGAAAATTTATTTCAAGAAACAATAGCTGAAAATTTCCCTAATCTGGGGAAGGAGACAGATAACCAGAAATGGGAGTCACAGAGATCCTCCCAAAAATTCAAACCCAGAAGGTCCATGAAGAGACATGTAGTCATTAAAATGGCGAAAAGTAGCAATAAAGAACAAATTTTGATACCAGCAAGAGAAGACAGTTACATACAAGGAGAACCTCCATAGGGCTGGATTTTTCAACAGAAACTTTGCAGACCAGAAGAAAGTGGCATAATATATTCAAAGTGCTGAAAGGGAAAAGTCTGCAGCCAAGAATACTCTGGCAAAACTATCATTCAGAATAGAAAGAGATTAAGTTTCCAAGACAACAACAACAACAACAACAACAACAAAACTAACTAAAGGAGTTCATGGCCACTACAGCAGCCCTACAAGAAATATTAAAGGAGACTCTGAGTGGAAAGGAAAGACCATAAGTAAGAGTATGAAAAATAAAAAAATACAAAGGCAGTGAAAATAAATATTTCTATAAAAATCAGTCAAGGGATTTATAACAAAACGATGTAAAATATGGCACTATATGTCTAAAAGGCTGGGGTGGGGTGGAAGAGGAGTAAAGATTAGGCTTAATTTAGGCAGCATCAACTTAATATAGACTGCTATATGCAGAAGATGTTATATACAAACCTGATGGTAACCACAAATCAAAAATCCAGGAATAGATGTGCAAAAAATGAAGAGAAAGGAATCCAAGTATATCAACTAAGGAAATTCAACAAACCATGAAAGAAACAAGAGAAGATAGGATCAGAAAAAATGTGTAGAAACAAACATAAAACAAGCAACAAAATGGCAATAAATACATATCTAACAGTAATTATTTTGAATGCAGTTGGACCAAAGGATCCAATCAAAATACATAGGGTGACAGAATGGGTAAAAAATCAAAAAACAAACAAAAAACCAAGATCCATCTATGTGCTCCCTAAAAGAAACTCCTTTCAGACTGAAAGAAACAGGCAGTTGAAAGGGAGGGGATGGAGAAACATTTACCACACAAATGGATGTGAAAAGAAAGCTGGGGTAGTAATACTTATATCAGAAAAAAATAGAATTTAGTAACAAGAGACAAAGAAGGACATGATACAGTAATAAAGGGGACAATCCAAGAGGAGGATATAACAATTATAAATATTTATGCATCCAAAATGAGAGAACCTAAATACATAAAACAGTGAATAACATACATAAAGGAAATAATTGATAATAATACAATAATACTAGGGGATGTTAACATTCTGCTTACATTGATGGGCAGATCATCCAAATAGAAAATCAATGAGGAAACAGTGGCTTTGAATGGCACACTGGAGTAGATGGATTTAAGAGACATTTAGAACATTGCATCCTAAAACAGCAGAATGCATATATTTTTTTGAGTGCACACCAGAAAATCTCGGAAATCCTAATCTCATGTATTAGGCCATAAAACAAATCTCAACAGATTCAGAATGTTTAAGTCATAACCCTGCACCTTTTCTGACCACAGTGCTATGAAAGTAGAAAGCAAGCACAAGAAACCAAGGTGGAAAGAAAACCAATACATGGAGGTTAAATAACATGCTACTGAACAGTGAATGGGTCAACCAAGAAATCAAAGAAGAAATAAAAAATTACATGGAAATAGATGAAAGTGAAAACACAGTGGTCCAAAATCTTTGGGATGCAGCAAAAGTGGTTGTAAGAGGGAATTTTATAGGAATACAGACCTATCTTGAGAAGCTAGAGAAATCTCAAAAACCTAACTTTATATCTAATGGAGTTAGACAAGGAAGACAAATAAAACCCAAGCCAAGCAAAAGGAAGGAAATAATAAAGATCAGAGCAGGAAAAAACAAAATGAAAAGTAAAATAAATAAATAAATAAATAAAATAAGTAAAAAATAGATCAATGAAACCAAGACCTGGTTTTTTGAAAATATCAACAAAATGATAAATCTTTCGGAAAACTCATCAAAAAAGGAAGAGATAAGACCCAGATAAACAAAAGCACTAATGAAAGAGGAGAAATAACAACCAAAACCACAGAAATACAAACAACTATAACAAAGTATAATGAAATCCTATATGCCAACAAATTGGACAACTTAGAAGAAATGGATAAATTCCTAGAAACATGTAACCTGCTGAAACTAAAGCAGGAAGAAATAGAAAATTTGAACCGATTACCAGCAATGAAATGGAATCAGTAATCAAAAACTCCCATAAAACAAAAGTCCTGGACCAGATGGCTTCATAGATGAATTATCTCAAACATTTAAGGAAAAATTAATTAATGCCTACTCTTCTCAAACCATTTCAAAAAATACAAGAGGAAGGAAAACTTCCAGATTCATTCTATGGGACCAATATTGCCCTTATACCAAAACCAGATAAAGACAAAACAAAAAAAGAGAACTACAGGCTTGTTATCTCTCATGGATGTAGATGCAAATATCTTTAACACAGTATTAGCAAACCAAATCCAACAGTATATTTAAAAATCAGATATAACAATCAAGTGGGATTTACTCCAGAATGCAAAGGAGGTTCAATATTTCTAAAACAATCCATGTGACATGTCACATCAAGAAGAAAAAAGATAAAAACCATATGATCATTTCAGCATTTGACAAGGTACATCTATTAATGATAAAAACCCTCTGCAAAGTACAGTCTAGAGGGAACATAACTCTAAATAATAAAGCCCTTATATGAAAAACACACAGCCAATCTCATACTCAGTGAGTATACTCTATACTCAGTGAGTATACTTTCTATACTCAGAAAAGCTTTGCTTTTCATCTAAGGTCAGGAACAAGACAAGGACGTCCACTTTCATCAACTGGAAGTCCTCAACAGCAATTAGACAACATAAAGAAATAAAAGTCTTCTGCAGTAGTAAGGAAGAAGCCCAACTGTCACTTTACAGGTTACATGATACTAAAGACTCCACCAAAAAATGCTAGAACTGATACATGAATTCAGTAAAGTTGCAGGATACGTAATCAATGTATAGAAATCTATTGCATTCCAGTACACTAAGAGAAACAGCAGAAAGTGAAATTAAGAAAACAATCCCGGGGCGCCTGGGTGGCTCAGTTGGTTAAGCGACTGCCTTTGGCTCAGGTCATGATCCCAGAGACCCGGGATCGAGCCCCACATCAGGCTCCCTGCTCGGCGGGAAGCCTGCTTCTCCCTCTCTCACTCCCCCTGCTTGTGTTCCCTTTCTGGCTGTGTTTCTCTGTCAAATAAATAAGATCTTTAAAAAAAAAAAAAAGAAAACAATCCCATTTACCATTGCACCAAAAACAATAAAATATCTAGATATCTAGGAATAAACTTAACCAAAGAGGTGAAGGACACGTACTCTGAAATAATGATGAAAAAAATTTAAGATGAAGCAGGGAAATGAAAGACAGTCCATGCTCATGGGTTGGAAGAACAAATATTGTTAAAATATTCAACTACCCATGGAAATCTATAGATTTAATGCAATCTCTATCAAAATAACAACATATTTTACAAAACTACAGCTAACAATCCTAAAATTTGTATAGAACCACAAAAGAATAGCCAAAGCAATCTTGAAAAAGAAAAACAAAATTGGAAGGACCACAATTCCAGATTTCAAGTTATATTACAAAGGAGAGTAATGAAAACAGCATGGTACTGGCATAAAAACAGACACATAGATCAATGGGATAGAACAGAAAACCCAGAAACAAATCTACAATTTTATGGTCAATTAATATTTGATAAAGGAAGAATGAATATATAATCAGGAAAAGACAGTCTCTTCAACAGATGGTGTTGGGAAAAGTGGACAGCCACATGCAAAGAATAAAGCTGGACTGTTTTCTTTCACCACACACAAAAATAAATTCCCAATGGTTTTAAAGACCTGAACCATACAGATCCTTGAAGGGAGCACAGGCAATAATCTCTCTGACATTGACTGTAGCAAAATTTTTGACATGTCTCCTGAGGCAAGGGATATAAAAACAAAAACAAACTCTTGGGATTATATCAAAATAAAGTTTTTTTTTTAAAAAAAGATTTTATTTATTTGACAGAGAGAAACACAGCCAGAGGGGGAACACAAACAGGGGGAGTGAGAGAGGGAGAAGCAGGCTTCCCGCTGAGCAGGGAGCCCGATATGGGACTCGATCCCGGGTCTCCCGGATCATGACCTGAGCCGAAGGCAATCGCTTAACCAACTGAGCCACCCAGGTGCCCCCAAAATAAAGTTTCTACACAGCAAAGGGAACAATCAACAAAACTAAACATCAGGCTACTGAATGGGAGAGAATATTTTCAAATGACATATCTGGTAAAGGGTTAGTATCCAAAATATAAAAAAAACTGATACAACTCAATACCCAGAAAGCAAATAATCCAATTAAAAAATGGACAAAAGACATGAACAGACATTTCTCCAAAGAAGATATACAAATGGTCAACAGACACAGGAAAAGATACTCAACACCATTCATCATCAGGGAAATGAAAATTAAAATTACAATGAGTTATCACCTCACATCTGTCAGAATGGCTAAAATCGCAAACAATAAACAAGTATCAATGGGGATGTGAAGAAAAAGGAATACTTGTGCACTGTTGTTGGGAATACAAACTGGTGCAGCCACTGTGAAAAACAGCATAAAGTTTCCTCAAAAAAGTAATAGAACCACCCTATGATATAGTAATTTCACTACTCAGTATTATCCCCCCCAAAGTACACAAACACTAATTCAAAGGGAAACATGCACTCCTGTGTTTTTTGTGGCATTATTTCCAACAGCCAAACTTTGGAAATAACCCAAGTGTCCACTGATGGATAGATGGATAAAGATGTGATGTATATATACAATGGGGTACTAAGCAGTTATGAAAAAGGAGTGCAATCTTGACTTTTTTAAAAAAAGATTTTATTTATTTATTTGACACAGAGAAACACAGCCAGAGAGGGAACACAAGCAAGGGGAGTGAGAGAGGGAGAAGCAGGCTTCCTGCTGAGCAGGGAGCCCAGTGCGGGGCTCTATCCCAGGACCCTGGGATCATGACCTGAGCTGGAGGCAGACGCTTAATAACTGAGCTACCCAGGCACCCCCAATCTTGACATTTGTTTTTTTTTTATTTAAGATTTTATTTATTTGACAGAGAGAAACACAGCCAGAGAGGGAACACAAGCAGGGGGAGTAAGAGAGGGAGAAGCAGGCTTCCTGCTGAGCAGGGAGCCCGATGTGGGACTCGATCCCGGGTCTCCGGGATCATGACCTGAGCTGAAGGCAGTCGCTTAACCAACTGAGCCACCCAGGTGCCCCAATCTTGACATTTGTAATAACATGGATAGAGGTAGAGTATAATGCTGAGTTGAATGAAGTCAGTCAGAGAAAGACAAATGCCATACAATCACACTCATGTGGAATTTAGGAACAAATGAGCAAAGAAAAAAGAGAGAGAGAGGGAGAGGGAGAGAGAGAGAAAACCAAGTACCAGACTCTTATCTTTAGAAAACAAACTAATGCTTACCAGAGGGGAAGGGGCGGAGGGATGAGTGAAATAGGCTATGGGGATAAAGAGTATACTTATCATGATGAAAATAAATTAAATGATGAAAAAAGGAAGAATGGTTTGAGTTGATCAAAAAAAGAAGGGAAGGAACGGATATTTAAAATTGAGTGGCATTGTTATAAAGATAAAGAGCCCAAGAACGCATGGTCACATGGAGAAGTGCAACTTCTTGGGTGTAACTGGGGTTGAGGACTGGAGTAGAGTGGGAGGTATAGTAAGAATCAAAGCTATTGAGATCACAACTTTCATTTCCTGGGTGTTTTTATGTACCAGGTACTTACATGTGTAATGTTATTTAATTTAATTAATAGATTTTAATTTTTTAGAGCAATTTTAAGTGGAAGGTACAGAGAGTTCCCATATACATTCTAACCCCACATGCACAACCTCCCCAACTATTAACAGCCCAGTGAACCTGGAACTGATGTATCATTGTTACTCAAACTTCATGGTTGACATTAGGGTTCACTGTTGGTGGTGTACATTCTATAGGTTTTGATAAATGTGGACTGTTATGTATCCACCATGTAATACCATATAGAATAGTTTTCACTGCCCTAAAAATGCTCTGTACTCCACCTTTTTTTCCTCCCTCCCTTAACCCCTGGCAACCACTAAGCTTTTTACTGTCTCCATACTTTTACCTTTTCTAGACTGTCCTATAGTTGAAACCACAAACTTTGTAGCTTTATCAGTTCCTCCCTGTAATTTTAGGGCTTGATAGCTCATTGCTTTTCAGCACTGAATAATGTTACATTTTCCAGTTGTGCTGCAGTTTTATTTATCTATTTATGTACAGAAGGACATCTTGGTTGCTTCCCTGTTTTAGCAATTATAAGTAAATCTGCTATAAACATCTGTAAATTGTGTGTAAATTTTTGTGTGGACATGTGTGTAAACATGTGTGTAAATTTTTGTGTGGACGTGTGTGTAAACATGTGTGTAAATTTTTGTGTGGACATGTTTTCAATCCCTTTGAGTAAATACCAAAGAGTACAATTACTGTATCACATGGTAAGAGTATATTTAGTTTTGTAAGAAACTTTTTTCTGCCTGGGTGGCTCAGTCGGTTAAAGCCTCTGCCTTTGGCTCCGGTCATGATCTCAGGGTCCTGGGATCGAGGCCCACCTCGGGCTCTCTGCTCTCTCTCTGCCTGCCTCTCTGTCTACTTGTGATCTCTCTCTCTCTGTCAAATAAATAAATAAAATCTTAAAAAAAAAAGAAACTATTTTCCAAAAAGTCTGTACCATTTTGCATTCTCAATAGCAACCAATGGGTCTTCTTGGTACGCCATAATCTTGCTGCCTTTAATGTTGTCAGTGCTTTGGATTTTGGCAATTTAATAGGTGTTCAGTGATATCCCACTATTATTTAAATTTGCAATTTCCTACTTAACAATGATGTGGATCATTTTTCATATACATACTTGCCATTTGTACATCTTGTTTGGTGAGTTACCTATTCAGGTCTTTTTACCCATTTTTAAATCAGGTTGTTTTCTCCCTCTGTCTGAAGCACCAGGGAATTTTTCTCAGATATTCACTCTGAGAACCTGGGTGAGCTCCTGGAGACCAACCCCATAAAAAAATGGATGTTCCCTATGACTTGGACCTCTTTGACTTTTTAATTCACTGCGTTTTTAGAAATTCAATTACAGTTTAGGTTTTTCTACTCAGACACTGGTTCCCATAGGACTTCCTGCTTGTGTATTTCTGCTTCCATAAATGTTGATTCTCTGTTTTTACCTATCTGCCTCTCCAAATATGGAGAGTAGTGATTTGTCCTGTGTCTTCACTTCTCTGAAGAATCTACGAAATGTTGTTGATTTTTTCAGTTGTCCACTTGTTAAGACACAGGGGCAACTTCAAATTTTCTTGTATGTTGTATCAGAAAGTGGAAGTTATGTTATTTCATTTTAAAACATAGGTCTATTATTTTCTCATTTTATTGATGAATTAGAGTGAACATGTAACTTATTCTTCTGTTGGAAGCCTTTTGAGATTTAAAGAGGATGTAATTAAAAATTATCCCAGACATCAAATATAAACTGTGCCAGATGATTACCTTATTGATGTGGTTACACCTGATGAGGTGACTAAAGATCTTATTTATTTATTTGTCAGAGAGAGAAAGAGAGAGAAAGAAAGGGAGAGAGAGAAAGAGAGAATGCCCAAGCACAGGGAGTGGCAGGTAGAGGGAGAAGCAAGTTCCCCATTGAGCAAGGACCCCAATGCAGGTCTTAACCCCAGGACCTGGCATCATGACCTGAGCCAAAGGCAGATGCTTAACCAACTGAGCCATCTTGTCATACCCCAATGAGGAAACTAATGTTCTGGAGCTAATAAGAGGCACTGATGGGTTTGAACCCAAACAATCTGATCCTTGAGTGAGTGCTGTTAGCCTCTATGTTATATAAGAATCAGTTTGGAACAGCCTTGTGTGTCTTTTCAAGGTCTTTGTTGGGATTCCTCAGCACTCATCATCACAGCTATTCTTTACTCAAGAAACATAATTGAAACACAGTATCACACATTATTTATTAGCTCTTAATTTATTTTTATTTTCCTTTTAGTTGGAGGACAAGAATTTTATTAAATTACTCTTTGCTTATTATTGTATATAACCTCTTCTAAGTCTGGAAGTTGCCTTCTTTCTCAGAATTCTGGACTTGAAAGAGACATCTAGTTAATCTTTTGGTTATATATGTAGATCAACAGGCCCAGATGATGTAACTAACTTGCCGGATAACAGACCTAATCACTGGTAGAATCTAGCTAAGAACTGGGTGGCAGAAAACTATAGTGATTAAAAATGGAATTAGGTTGCCTGGATTCCACACCCTACAGGCTGTGAGCTTTTAGGTAAGCATCCTTTTCCTCTCTAAATCTCATTTTTCTGATCTGTGTAATTGAAAGAACAATGGTATACATCTCATAGAGTCGTTTCAAGTCTATGTCCAGTACCTAATCAGGACTCAATATATAGTCTCTATTATTATTTTTATCTGAGTCTTTAGATGACCGGTGATGTGTTCTTAAAACATGTTTCCTTTGAATCACTTCTAGCAATTGCTCTTTTAGATTTGTCTGTGTAGGTCTCTAGTATGCCAACAGGAGTTCCTTGATTGTTTTAAGCTACCTGTTTGTATAATTAATGTGAAAAGAAAATAATCTTTGCTATTCCTGGTATACAACTAAGCATAGATTTCTTTGCCTTTGCAGAAATAAAGGAACAGTAAAGAAAATACTTTTAAAATTTAGCTTGTATTATTATGAACATACATAGCTTAAAATCATTCCCAAAGGCTTTTAACAAAAACTATTAGTTCCTTGACCATTCCTCCTGAGTCTTGATTATTGATTTCCAGACTCTCACTCTTGGCTTTCTTTTGGTATTTACTGTCATATTTCTGTGTAACCTGTTCATTACTATTTCTTGATTTTTATTTTTAGATTTTCACTTCTGACTTCTTACTGTAGAGAAGAATTTAGCTGTCTTATATGTCTTTCCTATACCCATGTATACTAACCATACATATATACACTTACCCTCCTGTGTTCTACTAATACAATTATATTACATTTAAACATTTATGATTCTGAAAAATCATTTGCAGCTGAGCCCTGTGTAAATTATGATTACATTTCCTTTCTTACATGATATTGCTGTCTTTGAGGTTGATAGTTGTCTCTCTTTTTATTTGCATAGTCTTCTAAATATCCACTACCAGTGCATTCCCAGCCTCTCTTTTAGGAGTTGAAATCTCTTAATACCTTCACAAATCTTAGGCATTAAGTGTTCTAGCGCTTCCATGTTTTTTCTTAGTGAAACATACCTCTTCAGTAATCTGTGTCTTCTCATTCAAATAGATAATGATTGTTCTTCTGGCCTAGTATGGGGATCTACACCGTCCTGAAAATTCCCTTCTTTTTTTGGTTATATTAAATTTCTTGCTTCCTGGATTTCTTATTTACTTCTTTGTTAGTTTGCTTTCCATGTTTGATGGAACACATTCTTTAGTAGTTTCCAAAGAAAGAGAAAGGGAGGTAAAATATTTTGAGATTTTGCAAGTCTGAAGATATCTTTTTCTACTGTCATATTTATCAATAGTTTAGAATTCTAGGCTAGAAATGTTTTTATCCCTCAGAATTTTGAAAACAGCACTCTATTGAATTTTAGATTACAGTTTGTTGCTGGGAAGACTGAGCTATAATGATTACGAAAACTTTTTTGTCATTTTTTTTTCTTAACTTCTTGGGGAGCTTATTAGGATGTTTTATTTGTTCCCAGTGTTTTGAAATCTTATACTGCTATGCCATATTTTGCGTGTGTTTTTCATATTATGTTGGACACTTGATGGGTTTATTAAATATACAAATTAATCTTTCACTTATAGAATATTTTCTTGAATAGTATGCCTCCCCACCTATTTCTGTTTCGTCTTTTCTGTTTTTCTAGAATGCCAATTATTCACATATTGGATCTTCTAGATTATTTCTCTAGTTATTATTTTTTAAAGATATGTTTATTTATTTGAGAGAGAAAGAGAATGAGATAGAGAGCGGGGAGAGGGGGAGGAACAGGGAGAAACAGAATCTTAGGTAGACTCTGCATTGAGCACAGAGCCCAACACAGGGCTGAATCTCACGACCTTGAGGTCATAGCCTGAGCCCCAGCCAAAAGTTGGATGCTTAACCGAGTGAGCTACCCAGTTGCCCCTATTTCTCTAGTTTTAAACAAGTTTTGCCTTTTCTATTATTTATTTCTATTTCTTTTGTTTTCTGGAAGAGTTTCTAACTTTGTACTCCAACCATCCTAACATTTTTCCAAAAATTTCTACTCTCATATTGTGTTACTGAGAATTCCTTTTGTTTATTTGAATGTTTCCTTTTATGACATTCTTTTCTTGTTCCATGGATGCAATGACCTTTCCTTTCTTTCTGAGGAATAAAAATTATAAAGTTAATAAAAACAATATATTAATAAAAATAATAAAGTTTTCTTCTATATTTGTATTGTTTTTCTCAGTTCTGTTTTACAGTATTTATTTGTTTTGGTCTCAGAGACTCTCCTTGGCTATCCATTCACATTTAAAATATATTTTTTTTAATTTTTATTTTTTATTGAAGCATGGTTGACGCACAATATTGTATTAGCTTCAGGTATACAATATAGTGATTCTACAATCATATACATCACAGAATGTTAAAATAAATAAGTCACTTTTAGGGAATGTAGTCACTAATATTTTACTTATATTAATATTGTAATAATTTTGTATGATGACAGTTACCTGATATATATTTAAAAGTCAAATATTAATGGGAAACTCTATGTGGGTGTGGTTGACTAAATGAGTTATAGGCTTCACAGTAGGATGATTCATTGGGCTGTCTTAATTGGAGTTTCTCTGAATTTTAATATCTATGTTTTCCTCTAAGAATGGCTAAAATCCCCAGAGTTTTTCCGATCTCCTGCTTGGGGATTTAAATTTTACTAGCCAGCTTTTTCTTAAACTGAACTGGGCAGAAAGGTCTTGCCATTCAGGATGTGGATTTTCACTTAATCACCCTCTTTTAATATCTGAAGCGCTCTAATTGGGCCAGGTGCCCATTAATGCAGTTCACTGTTTTCAGAGAGTAGACCTTGCATTCTCCTGCTGGGTTGAACCAGGGTGACTCCTAGCTATGTTGCCCATGGAAATCTCACTGCTGTCATCCAGTGATCTTGTTTTCAGTCTCAGCTGCCCCTCCTACCTTCTATTATTGTCAGAGCTATTGGTCTCCCTGAACCTTTCTGAGAGGCTGTGATGTAAATTATCCAGCTTCTGAGCTTTGGTTGTTGGCTTTCTTGGATGCAGTTTTCTTCTTTCTCTAGTTTATTAATATAGTTAGCAGTTATCCTACTGGGTTTACGGTTTCAACATTTTCCTTCAATTGTCTCCCATATTCTTTGTATTTCTTGGTTTAAAACTTTTTTATTTTTAAAATTCTTCGTATTGCAAGAAGCAGTATATAGGTTAAAAACATGGGCTCTGGATGCCTAGACCCACCCCTTGTATGACCTTAGGAAAGCTACTCAATTTCTCTTTTTGCCTTAGTTTCCTCATCTTAAAAAAAATAGTAGTTGGATTAACTACTATTAACTAACGATTAAAGGTTAAATGATTAACCTTTTTAAGAATAAATGATTTAAGACATTTAAAGCATGCAAGGCCATAGCTGGCCTAATAAATATTAACCATTTTAGAGTGGTTTCGGGTAAAAAGATAAAGGTGTGTGTTCAATTTATCATGTCCAAAGAAATGCACTTAAAAATATGAATCACTAGGCAAATATTGTTCATTTTATCTAGTGAAGAAAAAAGTGGGCAAAGGTGAGGTATCTGATGTGCTACATAAAATGTTTAGGTTTTTATAGTGTTGTATTATTGAAAGGTACCTTGGCAATTATGGTTTCCAACTCTTTATATTACAGATAGGGAAACTGAGACCCAGAGAAGAGAGTTAGGTGACTTGCCTTGAGATTAGAATCCAAGAATCAGGATTCTTAGTTTGGTCTTCTTTCCATTAAGTCATGTATCTTTTTCTAATGAACAGTGAATGCTGTGAGACTTGAAACTTTATTTTTGGTGATGACACTATCTTATGCCTAATTTTCTTCTTGTTTGTCAAGTGCTTAGAACTGGATCAATAATAAGCTTTGGTTTCTGATAAACTCTCTTCATTGGTCCTACTTGTTTATTTATTTTCAACAAGGTAATACATAAAAAAATTAAAGCACCCATATTGTGTACAGTACCTTGGAGGAAAATTTTAGTGTATAATTTCCATGTATGCATGGTACAAAAATAAATGCATTATATTTAAAATTATTGTGTTGATATACCTATTTGTTATTTTCTCTCTTTAAGTGAAAGTTACCTTATGGATGAGTGGTTTAACAACTCTCCTTCTCATCACATCAAAATTTGCTAGACTGGGATAGCAGTGGTTTAGAAAACAAAGTAAGACAGAGAGGAACAGGAAAATGACGGGAAATATGAGTGCCTGCATTTAACATTGGGACATAGATGTCTTTAAAATTTGTTAGTCTTTTAGAAGCTGTGTAATACTGAGTTTGTTTTCAATGCAGGTTTAAGAACCATTGGAGTCATCACCAAATTGGATCTTATGGATGAAGGAACAGATGCCAAGGATGTTCTAGAGAATAAGCTGCTGCCTCTTCGCAGGGGTAACATACCATGTCCTTACAGGACTTCCTTTGATGATGTGGCAGAGAAACAATTGGGAAACCCATAGGAAGCTTGGTTTTATGCTTTCCCAGTGTGAGGAATGTATTTATGATTAGTTACACTTTTTCTGGGATAGCATAATGTTCCCAAATGATATATTAAAAATGATCCAAAGGGACGACTATTCCTTAAAATAACAGGAATAAGAAAACAGGAAAAGGAAAGAGTTTGAAGGGAGGGTATAAATATTCATCATAGACTGCATAAATATATACTGTGCTCTTTTAAGTGTGACTTATTTACTTGCCCATCGTGTAACAACTCTAAGGGACACACTGAATTAAAATGTACAGAGCTTTTAAGGGCAAAACATTATTGTGCTAGTGTTAAAAAAGTGTCATTAGCCACATCAGCCAGCCTCTGTTAAATACTGATATCTCAAATTGAGTTTTGTGAAGGGTTCAATTCTTCAGCCCTTAAAAATAATTTTGCTTTTCTTATTCAGCCTGTTTGAGAGCCTTGAAATCTCCCCAGAATAAACAACAAGTGTCCCAAAATACATTGCATGTG
This sequence comes from Spilogale gracilis, assembly GCA_004023965.1. NCBI lineage: Eukaryota > Metazoa > Chordata > Mammalia > Carnivora > Mephitidae > Spilogale > Spilogale gracilis. The sequence goes on along the minus strand of PITA01013750.1, from coordinate 23,249 downwards.
TTCCATTTCAGGTTATGTGGGGGTGGTAAACAGAAGCCAGAAGGACATAGATGGGAAGAAGGACATTAAGGCCGCCATGTTGGCCGAAAGGAAATTTTTTCTCTCGCACCCGGCTTACAGACATATTGCTGATCGAATGGGGACCCCACACCTGCAGAAGGTCCTTAATCAGGTAAAGACATTTTCTCAAGCAACAAGAACAATTATGAAATATGGTTTATGAAATTATGAATTATGAAGTATGGAAGTGACATATTTCTCATTTTAGTATTAATTTTTTCCAAAGTAAGATATTCAGCTTAAATGATAGGAATTAAAAAATGAATATGAATACTTAGTTGCTCACTATTACTATTCTCAGTGAGTAGAATCTACTTTGATGTTATTGAAAGTACACTGCTCAGAGCAGAAATAGACTTCTTTAGGAGCAATGAATAGAGTGTATATATATATATATATATATATATATATATATATATATATATCAACACTTGTGCTCACAGTATGTAGTTATCTTAAGAAATAAAAGTCTTATATCTCCAAAAGGTTGATTTCTTGGGATCTGCTTTTAAAATGTCAATCTGTAATGGTTAGGTTAGAATTCTTGTTAAAATTTCTGAATGGTTTTGTTTAGGATCAATTTGTTCCTTCATTTAAGTTCTTGAAAATAACAAATCCTTATAATCAAACATGGATCTCCATTCATCTAAGAAGATTTTCTAGATAACCCCTTTCCCTGCAGAGATAGACTTGGGCCTCCACATTCCATGCACTTACAACTTTCTTACATAAAAGCTCAGTGCCACTTACTTGCTTGCATATTTTCCATCTCCTAGGGAAGTTAAGCTTCATCCTCAGTGTATGCAGAGCCACTCCCTGAGTTTTGATTACATTGACTCAAGTGGTGAGCAGCTTTTCTCACAAATAGAATCATAAGATATATTTTAACTTTTATTTATGAATTTTAATAGTCAACCAATCAAATCATTATTGAATGTCCTGATTGTTTGCTTCTAGAAGGTGTCGGTAGAGACTAACAAAATAGCAGGCTACTTGTGACATTAGACCTGAACCCTTTATGCAGAGCAATTGAAGAAGTTTTAGAAAATAAAAAAGCAGTGGTATACTTCTATTTTAAGTGACATAACACAGACTCGTGTAAAGTTTGTGCTTTTTAATTAAGGGTAGATGAATATTTAGAAGCCATGAAGAGACACTAATGGTTATGTCTTTAACAAACATGAATATATTTTAGAGAAAGAACATTGGTTTACCACACGAAAACCATGATAATCTTCATATTTAGTATTGGTAAAACTCTTTTTAGATTACTGCTTTCATGCCTGTATTTGTCTAAGAAAAATATAAACTAAAAAATTCTTAGAGAAAAATCACTAAGGTGATTAGGAAGATAAAGTTGGAAATAAATTAAGTTGTGACTACTAGAAAAGTAGACAGAATATGACTGGCCATTTGGTTATACAAATGATCCCGAAATTATGATATAATTAGATTCTGGTTGACTGAAAACTGAATGGATTTTGTACTGAAGACCTCTCATTTCTTGGATAATCACTTTCTTTTTTATTGCTTCGGGATCTTCATACTGTTTGAAACTAGGATACTTTTATGGTTGATTTAATGTGCACCAATGCCTCTGACCCTGAGGGACAGTTTCTATGCCGAAAAATGGAACAGAACATGACATTTTTGAGCCCTTATGGCTGGAGGGCAGAGAATGAGGGAGTGAGTTATAAGAGATGACTTAGAGAAGTAGGCAGAGTCTGGATCCTGTAATGTTTGTAGGCAAGTTAAAGATTTTTGTTCTTATCCTAAGAGCAGTAGGGAGTGTGAGTCATATAAGGCATCTGAGTAGAGGAATTACACAGTCATATCTGTGGATTAAAAATGATCATGGTGGTCGCAGATAAGAAGATTAGAGTAGACATGAGAAATTAAGAGTCAAAGTAAGAAATGATGGTAGCTTGGTCTTGGTTATGGCAAGTGAAAATGAAAAAAAAGCAGAATTGAGAAATATTTGGGAAAAATTGAGAAGTTGGTGGTAGATTAGCTCTGGTGGGTGATGGAGAGGTGAAGTCAAGGATACGTTCCAAGTTCCCATATTGTTATGATGTCACTGAGATGGAGAACCCTGAAAAGCAAGATTGGGTGTTTAATTTCAGACTTGCTGAGGTTGAGGTTTTGTTGGCACTTCTAGGGAAGTAAAGTGCATGGTCTAATACAGTATGCCTGCTGCAAAGATTAGAGTCTGGTCTGTAGATAACACTTTGGTAGCCTCAGGCATTTGAATGTTTATTAAAGCCATGAGTGGAATAAAATTACTTTAGGAGGAACAGAGAGTAAACAAAGAAGAAGGTTAAGACTCAGATTCAAGGAATATTCAAAATTTACAGGTCTGGTGGAGGGGGATGAATTGGCAAAGGAAAGATATAGAGAGTATATCCAAAAGGTTAGGAGAAAAATGAGAAGAACTAGGGTCACAAAAGCCAAGAAAAGAACTGTTTCAGAAAGCCAGGAGTGGTCTACAGTGTTGCTTTGCTGTTGCGATATCTGAGAAGCAAAAGATGGAAACCATGTGTTTTTATCATTTACCACTCATAAGGCAGACAGGTGGCCACTGGTTTCTCATAGTCATTGTTGCTCTTCGACTTGGGGGTTTGTGAGGTTGCTACTGGCATGCAGTCCTCTCCATTCTTTTGTTTTCTGCTTCAGAGCCATAACAACAGCATGCTGGGGAATAACCCAACTCATAACTGTGGGCAAAGGTCTAATAGTTATGAACTATTACCATTTATTTTTTAATTTTTATTTTTTAATTTTTATTTATTTATTTGACAGAAACACAACTAGAGAGGGAACACAAGCAGGGAAAGTGAAAGAGAGAGAAGCAGGCTTCCCGCTGATACAGGGCTCTATCCAGGACTCCAGGATCAGGACCTGAGCCGAAGGCAGTCGCTTAACCACTGAGCCACCCAGGCGCCTCCCTTTCTCCCTCCCTCCCTTCTTTCTTTCTTTCTTTCTTTTTTTCTTTCTTTCTTTTTTTCTTTCTTTCTTTCTTTCTTTCTTTCTTTCTTTCTTTCTTTCTTTCTTTTAAATTCAGACTTGTTTAATTGTGATAGAAAGAACATAAGGCAGAGAGCTAACCAATCTGGGTTTATGTCCCACCTTTGTTCTTAATTAATCATGTCCTTGTAGATAGTCTCTTAGAGAATTTTTCATCCTGCTGAGCTTGAGGTGCCAGCAGATGATCTCAGTGGAATTGCCAAGTGGGTGGTTAAGTAGAGATGTCAACAGCAGAAAGAGAGGGCTTTCCTTTACTAGTCATGGAGCTTTGAAATGCAAACTGCTGAAGGCATAAGCCAGTGAACCACCAGCACTGGACCGGGGCAAGAGGCAGGGCAAGAGGAAGCACCTGTCTGAGCTGCAGAATGGAGAGGAAGTGAACAGCTGCTAGGTACCTACAAGTTCCAGTAGTTTTGGGTCCTGAAACATCCAACAGCACCTGTAATTCCAGTTTCTTCATTTCTAACCACATTCTAATTTAAGGCGCCTTTCTACAATCTAGGTAATCCAATAACTCAACCCATGCTGTAATGTTATTAGGCAGCCTTATGAGTAACATTAAGTAACAATAAGTAACATTTTGACAGGGTGTTTCCAGCCAGGCATAAAGAAGTAGCCCAAGTGGGGACTCCGGTTGAAGGAATTTTGAGCATCTCCTTAAGGCCAGGAGAGAGTTGGTGCTCCTTCTCATGATTTACCTACATACTTATTCTCAAACGTATATACATGTATGATTTCTAAGTTTTAAACCATTAGTATAACAAAGAAGGTCAATTTTTGTCTCATGAGTTAATCTTTAATCTGTTGTATCTATATGATTTTGTTTTATTTTATTTAGCAACTTACCAACCACATTCGAGATACTCTGCCAAACTTCAGGAACAAACTACAGGGACAGTTGCTCTCCATAGAACATGAAGTGGAAGCCTACAAAAACTTTAAGCCAGAAGACCCCACCAGGAAGACCAAGGTGTTGCTGCAGTGAGTCCCCTTGCCCTTCCCTTGTTCAGCACTTGAAACTAATTTCTTCTGTTTACTTTTGCCTTAGTTTTTTTGTCATGCTATCTTCTAGGTTTAACAGAGGAAGCAAGTAATGAATACAAGACTTTGTGTATGTTATACAATGAGCCTCAAGTCTTTATGGGTTCTTGAAGAATCATTGTTGGTCTTATTCTGTTACTACAGATTGAACCAATTTCTCGTCACCATGCCCAATTTCCTTGTGCTTTTATAACTGATTCCACTTCAATAGTAATAACTCAGCAGGGTTTTTGCCCTTAGTCTTTATTTTAATTTTTTTAGGATTTTGTTTGTTTATTTGAGAAAGAAAGAGAGAGAGAGAGAGAGAGAGAGAGAGCGAGAGAGAGAGAGGAAAGCGAGTATGAAAGAGGAGAAGGTCAGAGGTAGAAGCAGACTCCCGGTGGAGCTGGGAGCCTGATGCAGGACTCGATCCCAGGAGTCCAGGATCATGATCTGAGCCAAAGGTGGTGGCTTAACCCACTGAGCCACCCAGTCGCCCCACCCTTAGTCTTTAGAAGTGGACAAAGCTCCTATTGAAAATGTCTGTCAAACAGTCCAACTGTTTCTACAGTTGCTGTCTTCTTATGCCCATCATTTCATGTGATTCATCTGTGTACATTTTTCCGTGGAATGAGAACCAAGGCTTTAATAATTAAAGTATGGACAATAAAGCCACATTTAAGTATCTTTTACCCTTTTTGGTAATGATTTAGTGTAGCTCTTTAAAAACTCAAGTGTAAAAACTGCCAAGTATATTTTTACTCCTCCATGATCTTCCCATCTTATCCTTGGGTTACTAGGTTTATCCCTGAGAGGTCTTGGATAGGACAGCAGAGTTGTTTGAGAACTGCCGACTCCTTATGACTTTTATCTTTCTTTTAATTTTTGGCTCCTCCCTGCCTCATCTCTTCTTTTATCCCTGTACTGCAACTTATCTCAGGTCCCTCTCAAACAGAAGGCCCTCTGCCCAGCTGATACTCCAGGGCACCCTAGGTCCATTTCCAAAGATGACGCTTGCCAGTCTCTTTCTTCCTGTGCATTCTTGCAATCAAGATGCCCTTAATTTGGCGTTCAAAATGTATGACAAGGGGCACCTGGGTGGCTCAGTTGTTAAATGTCTGCCTTTGGCTCAGGTCATGATCCCACAGTCCCCGGATCAAGTCCCACATTGGGCTTTCTGCTCCACGGGAAACCTGCTTCTCCCTTTCTGACTCCCCTTGCTCATGTTCCCTCTCAAGCTATGTTTCTCTCTGTCAAATAAATAAATAAACTCTTTAAAAAAAATGCATGACAAAATTCTTTTCTTTGTGGAGCTATTTCTAAATGCTCAAATTTTAGTAAAAGTTTAATGTAACATTTGATGTTTCCCATTTAAAAATAAAGAATCATACAGAGGAAAGAATTTTTTCTTGGATTCAGCTCTTTCCTAGTTTATCTTTTCTTTTTTATTCCTGGCTTTGGTTAAACTCCTATGAAAACTCTTCAAGTTACAGAGAAAAGAAAGCTATTTCTGTTTAGGCCCCAGGTCATCATCTTAACATCCAACTGAAACTACTCTCCTTACAAATCCTAGCCTTGCCTCTGTGACTCCATTGGATTCAAATGACAGAATTTTCCACATCTGGATTCTTCCCTTGTAGGGGCTAATCAGCTCCTTCCTCTCTCCCTCTCTCCCTTTCTTTTTTCTTTCTTCCCCTCTTTATGCCTGCCTCTCTTCTTGCCTTCCTCTCATCTCTTTGTGTTCGACTTGGTATCTGGCTCTGTTCTATCTACTGGAGATTCAACAATGAGTAAGGCTTCTGTCTTCAAGAAGAGGCCACAGTAGAGCAAGGGAAACATATATAAGCAACTAACTGTGTTAAATCTGATAAATGCTATGTTTCTGGTAAGTATAAACTGTAGAGGGAGCCCAGATGAGGGCGCAGTTACAGGTGAGGAAGTGGTGGGTTCACAGAGGAAAAGGTGCTTTAAGGAGAACCTAATGTATGGGGGGAGGTTGTCAGGTAGGAGAGGAGAACAAGAGAATAATGTGAGATTGTTCAGAGCTTATTTAATGGGCTGTGGGCAGGGCTGGAGTGTAGGCTGAAGGTAAATTTCCTAAAATTTCCTAGTGTTTCAGTGCTTTCTCATGTATATACCTTCTCAGGTCGTTAACAATTAGATGAATGAACATGGGCATATGCATAAACATAGCCACATCAAATTGTATTCTGGATTTTCTAGCCTAATTTGCAGTTTTAATTCATCCACGATTTTGATGAAAGAGAATAAAAGATACAAGTTGTAGATGGTTTGAATTTTTTCCTGTTGAATTTTGGATTTGAAAATAGTACCAGCATGCCAGAATTAGAATTTCTACATCTAGCAATGGGAAATGGAAATAGGTTGTTATTTTCTCCCTGTAATAGATTTCTTTGATTTGTACCAACTACCTTAAGGTAACTCATTCCTTCGTTGAAGTTATTGAGTACCTCTCATATATTGGGCAGTGGGAAATAAATAAAATGTGTTGTCCTCATCCTTAGAGAGAGATTGACAGGTGAACAAGGGTGATGGAGTCAGCTAAGTGCTGTGCTGAAGGAACAAGGAGCCATGAGGAGTGGTGGCAGACAGGATGGTGGCAGACAAGTTTCCTGGAAAAACTAATGCTTGAATGAGTCTTGAACTACAGATAAAAATTAGCCAGGCAAGGAAGCAAGGGGCAGAAAGAATGGTGTTCTGAGCAGAAAGGAAAACAAGTGTACAAGCAGGGAGAAAGATGTAGGGAACTGCGAAATGACTTCTTTCTGGTTGACTTCGAAGGTGAATGTGGGTGGGTGGTAAGAGTTGGAGCATCCAGGGCCAGACCATGGAGAATCTCGTGGGATGGGTAAAGGAGGTTTAATTTTATTATCCAATTGTGGGAAAGCATTGAAAAACAAGGCTAGAGCTAGTTGTACAGGGGGATGGGGGTCACCAGTTTGCATTGTCTGTGATGCTGGCAGGGAGGAGATGAGCTCACAGAGTAGGAGGGAGCAGTTAGCACACGAGACGAGTGTGAGGTCATAGGAACAGAGAGGCATTTTGACTCTTCTATGTGAAGTTTCATTGTTTAACTTTAATTTCTAATTGAAGTATTTTTAAATACTGCTTTGTAGTTTCAACTAAATGGATAGAATGCACCTAATGACACAGATACTTATGATATGTATTTTAATTAACTACCTAAAATAAATCTCAATAACATGTATGTCATATAATTACATTTTTGAGTGCTGAATGGAGTGCTGTGTTCATTCCGCCAGTAGGTGCCACTAAGAACACTAGGAAAAGGATTCTAAGGGCTCACATAGTAAATTTAAATGAGAAATGCAAAGCCTTGTAACTGTAACACGAATTTACTTCTCTTTCACAATTATAGGATGGTTCAACAATTTGCTGTGGACTTTGAGAAGAGAATTGAAGGATCAGGGGATCAAGTAGATACCCTGGAGCTCTCAGGAGGGGCTAAAATCAATCGTATATTCCATGAACGCTTTCCTTTTGAGATAGTAAAGGTTTGTACCAAATGTTATTTTTTTCCCCTTTCACTTTATTTCTACGTTCTGGTCTATATAAAAGTTCATAAAATATTATGGGAGTGATATAGGACGAGATAGATCTTTGAAGAAAAATCTTCATACTCAGGAGATGAAACTTAGGAGAGAAGTATTTTCTTACCGTTCTGGTTTTATTTATTTAATGGGATCTAACAACATTTCAAATTTTTCAACAAATCCTAATTGAGTTAGTAAGGAAGTTTGTTGTCTAACTAATATAAAAATATTTCTTGAGTACCTGCTCTGTGCCAAAATTCTAGGTGCCAGTGATCAAGACAGAGGCACTGTCTGGTGGGGAAAGAGAGAATTTTACAAATAGACAAAGTAAGAAAACATCAAGCATTATTAATGTGTAACATAATGTTAGCGAGAGGGGTTGAGTGAGCCACTTTTTTTTTCTCAAAGATTTATTTGTTTTAGAGAAAGAGAAAGAGATAGCACTAGAGGGAGGGGCATAGGGAGAGGGAGAGAGAGAATCTCAAGCAGACTCCCTGCTGAGCACGGAGCCTAATGCAAGTATTGATCCCAGTACCCTGAGATCAAGACCTGAGCCAAAACCAAGGGTCAGACGCTTAACCGACTGCTCCACCTAGATGCCCTGAGTGAGCTACTTTTGATGGGATGTTTCAGGCAAGGTCCTTCTGAGTAGGGGACATTGAAAGCATGACCAGAATGGCATGAAGAGGTCAGCTGTAAGGATCTTGGGGAAGAGGGTGATTCAAAATAAGCAGCGGAGGACGAGATCCTCCAGCAAGCATCTGTACAGTGAGTAAAGAACAAATGAGGTTGGTGCAGAGCTGACGAAGGGAAGAGGAGGAAGCCATGAATTCAGAGGAGGGAGTGCCCAGTTTATGTGGGGCCCTCCAGGTTGCAGTGAGGTGTTTATATTTACTCAAGAGAAGTTAGGGGAGAGTTTTACAACAACATGTGACCTGGCTTGGTGGATGATTGTAAAAGAAAACTTTGCAGCCTGGCTCTTAAAGGGGGCAAGAATGGATTCAGGGAGACAAGGAAGGTGAGTTAAACAGTAGGGCCAGAGCAGGAGTGAATCCACTTTCTGTGGGGCCTAAAGTTTATACAAATGGGGAGAGGGTGGCCTTAAAGAAGAAGAATACAAAATTATAAACACACAGTTAGGCACAGGGTCTTTGAAGGTGTTTATGTAAGAGAGAAGCCCTGAACCTTAATCTTCTTTAGCTTCACAGTAATGATGCCCCAGAGGAGAAGTTGGGGAAAGTGGGTGGGTCTGTGATTTTGGCAGGAGGGTCAGTAGGCCTTAGATTGATACAGGGGAATGCAAGAAAGAAGATTCAAGATGACTCCTAAGACTTTGAGTTGTACAACAGCAAATGTTAGTGGCTATCAGATGAGGGAAACTGAGGAAAAGCGGAGTTTATTTAGAGGCATGAACCGAGAGTTTTATTCTGGCTCTGCTTAGGTTGGCTTGCCCATTAGGTGGCTAAAAAGTATTAGGAACTCTGCTACTTGTTTCACATATAGAGGAGATTCCTTATATCTTGGTGTGGGAGGCAAATGGGTAAATAGAGAGTTTCATTAAAATGTGCTAAGTAAAGTGATAAACTCAGCACAGGGTGCTATGGAAACACAGCCTACAGACCCGAATCCCAGAGTGAGTGCATGAGGGAGCCTGGCTTTTGAGCTGGATTTAAAAGGATGTGCGGGAGGGGTTTGGGGCCTGGAGTTGTTCCAGACAGAGAAGGAGGAACGATAAAGGCTGAGCTTGGCCCACAGGGTACAGGCAGGAAACTAAAGCAATTAATTGTTCTACAGTATAAAATGTGAGGAGGGAAGTGGACCCACAGTGAGACTGGAGAGGCCAAATCTCAGAAGTCAGGGGATGAACCAAATGTGCTCCTGATATCCCTTTTAGGTCTAAGCTCTATGACACTTTGATCCTAATTCCAAATAAATTTAAAGTACCTAGAACTTCTGGGAAATTTTTATGCAGTCACCCATCCTGTGTTGGATTGGTAAAATATTATTAATTTCCTCTTGTAAAGAGGCCTTGAATGCAGGTGGTTAAAATGGCTGGGGAGAAAAGACAGCCATTATTAATCTCAGCACAGCTGGACTGCTGTTGCCTGTCAGGTGACACCCTTATTTATGCATTTGCCTGTGAATACCTTTACTACATGCAGCAAAAGAATGGAGAATTGTGTATTTCAAATGAATGGCCAGATTTATGTCCAGAAGGCATCCTTTATGCATAGGACTCTTATCTATAATGGAGTTAAAATGCACTACACTAAAACTCCCAGAAATCCCCAATGTTCTGTGTTGCCTTGAACTTTATATAAACAGATGTTTTGACCATCTGGGTTTAAGTTAGGAAAGACACAAGTATCCATTTATTAATAACAAAATCGAGTTCTTCTCATTTTTTTATTATTCAACAATATTATTATTCAAAGGAATTAAGTGTCATGATGTGGCTCATTTTGTATCTGCAGATGGAGTTCAATGAGAAGGAATTGCGAAGAGAAATAAGCTATGCAATCAAAAACATACATGGTATCAGGCAAGTGATTCACATTTTCCTTGTCTCAGGTCAAGCTACTAAAAGAAAAACTAATGTTTATAAATGGCTAGTGAAGTAGCCTTTCATCATCGGAGCAGAGTAGAACACAGAGGTGGGAGGAAGAAATAGCAGACTCTCGCTTGAGTTTAATGGTCCTGTCACACTCGCAAAAGAAAAGACTTTTCAATTTAAAAAAAACAGCAACACTTCCTGCACTCACAGCACTGTGCTCTGCACAAATCAGGATTTGTCCGGTGAGCAAGACCTTGTTCTCCAGAGCCTTGCATTTTAGGGATGGAGGCCTGACATGCTCATATGGAATCATTCCTTACACAGAAACAGGACAGAGAAATTCCGGCTGCACTTGTGGAGGCGCACTGGGACAGATGAATGAAGGTGGTGACTCTTGAGTTGAACCTCACTTGTAGAGAGAACAAGAATGATTTCAACAGCCAGCAGTGTGCTGTGTATTTACACATGCGTGCATGTGTGCAACACATGAGAGGTTGGGAATTGTTGAGGCAAGAGGATAAGAGAAAGGGCTTAAAGTGGAAAGAGTAGTGTGAGCAAAGGCATAGGGGTGGTGAAGTGCATCGGGGATTCGTGGAGCTGGGAGGCATGCATTTTGACTGGACAGGAGAGCAGGGGGACATGAGGCTATGAGGGGAGCTTGTCTTTTGTCTTGAAATTTGTGTGGAATTTTCCATTGTATAAAATGGGGTGTTCTCATTTACCTTTTTAAAAAATTATTATTATTATGTTATATTAGTCACCATACAGCACATCATTAGTTTTTGATGCAGGGTTCCATGAATCATTGTTTGCATGTAATACCCAGTGCTCATTTACTTTCTGTAAAGCACTATGGTAAGAAAAAAATGAATTTAAAACACGCATTTCTTGAGTTCGTGTACAGAATTTAATGGAGCATGTATTAGAGGTCCTGAATTTAAGGTACTGAACTTAAGTTGCCTACTTCATAGATGATCTCATAGGAAGGAAGTGTCCCCTGTCTATTGGCCACGCTGTACCTTAGCTTCTGCCACAGGTCAAGATGAGACTATTTCGGGAGCAGAGCCTGAGAGGGCAGAGTTTGGCACTGAGTGTACATGGTGTGAAAGGAGTTCTGACATTTGAATTCTTGATCATTTTAACATTCAGACAACCTGCTCTGCAAGTTGCAAACAGGATAGGTCATTACTCATTCACAGAGTAAATGGGAGAAAACATTCTATAACCACAGCCAGTAGTTTTCTGACTGTCAGTAGGGTTTTTAAGTTCCCTGTTAATTCTATTCTGTCTTCCCCAAATCTAGGATACATTTGGTGTAGAAACTGTGTCTTGTGCTTGAGCTGGGCGGGGTAGTATTTGAACCTGTCAATCTGATAAGTGCAGTGAAACCAAATCACATGTTTTGGGTCAGGAAGCATTTTTATATGTATTTCCTTTATAGTCAAAGTAAAATACAGTACTTTTACTTGGCTTTTAAAAATTCTTATCAGATATATTTTTGTTGAAGGTAACTGTAAAAGCTCAGTAATTCAGTTTTGAAGATTTCTGATTTACATGTAAAAGAAGAGATGGGTTGTTATTTATTATTGGGGAATTAATTTACTTGTAAGAAGATAAGAAGGGCACAGTGTCCTGAGAAGAATACATATTCATGGCACGATTGCTTAGGCTCTTAAAGACACTTAATATGAAAGTTTTGTTTCCAATTGTTAGATATTTGAATAACAGAAGCCATCTGTCCACTGCAGACCTAATCTCTCCTTTGTTCTGTAGGCACTGTGTGCCAATGAGGAGCAAGGGAGAAAGACAGTCCTTGTGGGGCAAGCAAAGATAAATGCAGTAATGACCTTTCTACCAGGGTCTTAATGGGACTATGCATGCTCAGGCCACTGCAATGCAAAATAGGATGTTGGGGTTCAGAGAAGGAAGACGTTGTCTGTGGCAGGACTGGAGAAGGCGAGCTGGAGGAAGTGGTTGCTTTTGATCTGGGTTTTGAAGCACAGGTGGAACTTGGATGGGCTGAAAGTGTGGGGAGGGCAAAGTGAACCTCATGGATGGAGGCAAAGGCAGAAAACGTTAGTAAGAATGTGTTTGTGCAAAGGCCAGGGGTTGGGTTTGGCTGACACATTTGCCTGAAGGGAGGAGGCAAGTAACTGGAATGAAGATTAGCGTCAGACAGGGAAATTTTTAATGTTAGACCAAACAGTGTGGGTTTTATTCTGCATCCAATGTGGAGAAATTTCAAGTTATAATATAGTATGATCACTACAGTTAGAAAGAGGTGAGTGTAGGGTAAAGTAAATGATTAGAGGGGATCAGAATAAAGGTGCTGTAAGGGAAGTATGAGAAATTTCCCAGAAGAAGCACCACAGAATTGAGTAGAGAAGGAGGAGAAGTTAATCAAAGAAGGAGAAGTGAGAAGAGGGAAGAAGAAGGGCCTGGGAGTGGGGAGGATCAAGCACCAACATTTGGGGCCTATGGGACTTTGGGCATGATGATACTGGGGGTTCATGGTCCCTCTTATGGTAGCTTTTCTCCACTGGCCTTTATTTACTTGTAATCATTTTTTCATTTTTTATCACACACACACACACGCACGAGGCGTGCATGCACACACACACACACACACACACACACACACACACACACACACACGCCTCCTTTCCTGAACCCCTGCTCAGCATGAGAAGAGCGTTGCTATGACACAAATTTGAATTAATTCTAGACAAGTGAAAAGATACTTGCTATTTTGGTTATCGTTTGTTTTTTTGTAAACTCACAATTTAGGCATCCTGGGTCCCAAGCTAGTTCCCCATTTAACTGTCTTCCTTTTCCTCTAGCACCCCAGGACCTCAGACTGGGAACCACTGAGCTCACTATAATACAGCTCTCCTGGAAAGAATAGATTGTGCAGTCAGGAGCACTACTATTTCAGTGTTGACAAAAGGAGCATCATTTTCTGCTCTATGAAGGTCAAGAGGGGGTTGCTTTTAGAATCCTTTAGATATAGAAATGGAAATTTAGGATACGATTTTTATGGTAGCATTACTTTTTACTGCTGTGAAACTGTGAGATGAGATGAATTACAGTTAAACATTAGTACAGGTTTTATTATTCCAGTTCATGAAAACCTTTTGGGAACTGTTTTTAGGTCATGCTAATCATCTGTAGAATGAAATTTATTATGGAATAGTAGTAGTGAAAATATTGTCATTTGTACATTTGTAATAGCAAATGATACTGTTGATAAACTAAATCACTATGTAACTTCCAAATGTGGGCATTACATGCTTGTTTTAGGTGGCATGTCGATTAAAACCTTTTTCAAAAAAGCATTAGCTGTTACTTAATTTTTAAAAATCTAAGTCCTGCTTTTCTTTCTTATATTTCAGGACAGGGTTATTTACTCCAGACATGGCGTTTGAAGCAATAGTCAAAAAGCAAATCGTAAAGCTGAAAGGACCTTCCTTGAAGAGTGTAGATCTGGTAATACAAGAATTAATCAACACCGTCAAGAAGTGTACCAAAAAAGTAAGTTTGAATTATTTAACTTTCCAACAATTAACTTTTGGGTTTGCCCACCTTTCCTACCCTGCTACCTGCCTTTCTTTCCCTGACCTCTCACTTTGTTGTAAAAGGTAGTATGTTTGCCCAAGGGGAAGGATTGTGAAAAGTATTGAGTGGGAATTACTTTCCTGATAGACCAGAAGGGATACTGTTTTCTGTCACCCAGTGGCAGATAGGGTTGCTTAGCCAGAAAGAGTATATTTTACTCAGCTAATTCTTTTCCTTATCATTGTAAGTAGGTAAATATCACTTCAGTACAATTAGGTGGATGCCCTAAAACTAATTTTTCGTATGGTGTATGGATGCAGATAACTGTCAGGGGGAGGGAATCATTGACATTGTGTATATCAGTAAAAAAAAAAAATTCTTCTAAATTTTCAATGAATTCCATTTGAACCTGGACATTTTGAGAAGCAGCAGTGTAGTGTAGTAATACAGACCCCAGGCTCTGAGGTCCAGTCACCTAGATGCAGATCCTGGCTCTGCTACTTACTTTCTGTGTGGCCTTGAGCATCATACTTAATCCCTTATAGTCTTGAAAGTTCTACATGAAAAGAAGTTGATAGTAACAATACTACCTCCGGGAGAATGAAATGAGATGATGCCTCAGCCCATGGGGCACTTAACACCTTGATTAACTATACCAAGTGCTCAGGAAATGGTCACTCATCTATACAGGACCATTTTAGTAGAGTCCAGTACTCTTTACTTTGTGATATTTGCTGAATCTATGACATAGAGTAGTGGGGGAGAGACTTCCCTCGTGGGGTACTCCTCACTGAGGAACATGGAGGAATTGTGCTGGAGTCCATCCATTCTATGGGGGTGTTGCAAAACTGTAAGAAGGGAGTTAGTGATGATGTTTAGGGTAGGGTAGGCCTAGCCCCATGGCAGTCAATCCTGGTACTTAATTTCTTGAAAGTAGAGATTGTTCTGGTTTGTAGGTTTCATTGCCTTCCCTTTCTGTGTGGTTTCTATAACTAACCTCCCTGAAGAACCCGTGGGAAGTAAGAAAGACAGATAATATAGATGAATATAAATTTGATTTCCAGTTACCTGGCAAAAAGATTCAGTTGAGGAAAGCTGTAAGTACTGAGACAGGGGAGCCAGCTAAATCCCTAGATGGCAAAGCTAAAAGACAAGGAGATAAGAGGGGAGTAGTTTGGGGCCCAGAAGTGGCGCTGGAGCTTTGGACTTTTTCTCTAGACCTCTTATTATTCTTCTGCCTTGTTCCATAATGTCCTAATTGCTTTCCTCCAAAATGAGAAAAGCTGTAAGAGTTAAGGGACTGAGGACAGGGAAGAGGATGCATGTGGAGAAGAAAAAAAGTGCTATCTTTACACCAGCTCTCCATTTGAAAACTCGAAGTCCATTGATAATACTTCAAAATCCTATTTGTCCTTGCCTATAGCTCAATGCGCAGTCACTCTTGCCACCTGCATAGTCAAAGATCTCCTCGCCGGCCACCTCTTAAGTGATGCTGAATTAACTGATGTGCCCTCTCTGTTAACCACATGAGCACCACCCTCAGCACGTGGATGTTTTCAGCCAAAAGCTTCCCTTGAGATTGTCCGTGTGCTCCTGTTCCTACCAGGAAAGCTGTCTTTTCCCCAAGGGCCCCATCGTGTTGTGTTTGTCCTCAAGCCCATTGAGCCAGTTGTATTTCTTATTTTAATCATGTAGTTGAAATGAAGAGCAAGTGAACTGATCAAACACAAAAAAGACTTTGAGTTTTGTTTCCATAAACATAGCTTTGGAAAGACTTGATAAACGTTAGCTGTGAAAGCTTTGCTGTTGACAAGGTGTAGGCAGGACAACGCTGAAAGAAGGTGGGAGAGTTATAAAAATCTTAATGGGCTCTGCATTCAGATTATTTCACTAGTGTCTTCAGGTTCTCCCTCTGCTTTAAAGAAAGCCAAACTGGAAATTATAGATGAAGGATGTGGTTTATGTTAAGACAGAAGACACGTAACTCCAATCACCAGACCAATATGCAGAGAACAGGCTTTGGCCTCACATCAGAAGATTGGCACATGTGTGTACATTTATGTTTTAAGTTATATAGTATATTTATGGTATGTATGAATTATTTTTTTAAACAATTTCTTATTGTATCCAACTTGCAGGAAAACAGTCAGTCCCAATGGCATAGAAAGAGACAGCTTGTTCCTGGACACTTTTTAGCTTCTATTTTTTTGCTGTCCACTCTTTGAACGTCTATTTCCATTATGTTGTCTGGAATGATCTTAGTTGTAAATTTGTACCGTCTTCTCAAAACACTGTACATTTTATCTTAGGTAAAACCGTGCTTCCCCCTGAGATTATTGCTTACCCTGCATCTCTCTTCACTGAAGAATACTGATTGGCTCAAACCTGAAGAATCTAAGGGCCTGTGTCAGGCTTGACATTGGGCTACTTCTTCTTCTGTGGCTTCCAAACATTATGCCTTCAATGTCTTATGAAATTCTTCGGTAAAAGCCCTAATGGTACCAGCTCCACTTTCCTCCTCTATTCACTGTGACTATCATATCCTAGTCACTCTCTTGCATTTGTCAGGGCATTTAGAACCTCACTTACGTTTTTCCTCTTCATCTTACATTTACCTTCAACTTGGGTAATTTCAGTAGAGGTCCATGAAAAGATTGTGTCCAACACCCGACAGTTACTGTTCTTTGAGATCTTTGACTCCAGTATCTCTCCATTCATTCCACAGTAGTGTGATACTTCCATGACCTCTTGTGGTCCTTGTCATTATTGTCAAATATTCTACCAGGAGATCCTTCAGAAATTTCAAACTGTAAATCTAAGGTTTTCAGAATGCTGATCACCCCTCCTTTAGGATCACTCTTTAGGTTCTAAGTCTGTTAGAAAATTGAGAGGAAAGCTTAGAGGAGGATTGAAATTGATTATCCACTTTGCTGCTGATAAATCTAGATTAGAAAATGTCTGCGACTTGCTGCTAAAGGGGGAGCCTCCTGTTACTTCCTCTTCCAACAGTAAACCTTACAGCGCATAGTGGTGGAGAGAGTTAGATGTGCACCTGTAAGAAATACAGAGTATTTTAGCTTGCCTTACATCTGCGGGAATGTAAAATGTAAACCAGTAAGAGTCAGAACCACATGTGAGCAGTGACTTAATGTACCCACCCTACCCAACAGAGAGCTGAGGATGTATGTCAGGTTCTTGCCATCCTACCAGTCAACATGCCTTCCTCCTTCCCCTTTTTTTCTGTGAGCTGCGGAAAATAATAGAAGTTCCATAGGACTTCCCCAAGAGGGCAAAAGTGTTGATGATAAAAGGTTCCTACTTTATCAGTGAGGTGTGAAGAGTGCTGTGGAGGAGGAAGTGAGGGAATAGTTCTTCCCTGTGCCTAATATCCCTACCCTTCCAGGCCTCTCTCTTTTGCTCTCCCTATAAGTGCTCTCTGCTTATCAACTTCACTCTTATTTTAAGTAGTGATTTCATAAAGAAGATAGGGGCTATAAATGGGAACATTAATTTCCCAAACTTACTGGTATTCCCAACCCTGCTTCTCCTTCTTCTGTCTCTGATGACGTGGTTTCCCTGACCGGGGCTGGCCTCCTATCAGTACTCTCACCCTCTTAAGGAACTTGTTCTTTTGATTCTTCTATCTCTTAAATCATCACTTTCTCCATCACATTAAAGAAAAAAAAAAAACTCTACTCACTTAAAATCAGTAACAACAATAAGAAAAACCTATCTACTACCTTACTCTTCTTCATGTGAAACCTTCTTGGGAAAAAAGTAGTTTACACTTGCTGTCTTTATTTTCTTATCTGCAGTTAACTCATAAATCTCTGAAATGTGGTTCCATACCACTACTCTATTGAGCAGTTATGGTAAAGGTCAACTGGAGACCTGATTGCCAAGTTAACATACACTCATTCCTGATGCTATAGCAGACTGCTCTCTTTTTGAAGCTGATGCCCCCTTTCATGGCTTCTCTTGCATCTTTCTCATGATCCCTCCTCTGTCTCCTCTAAGAGTTTATCCACCTTTCTTGCCTCTGAACACCAGAAATGCACAGAGCTTTCTCCTGGTTTTCTTCTCTTTTTACTGTACTTTCTCCCTGCTGGATCATACATGCCATAACTCAGCTACTACTTAAAATGTTGTTGATTAAAAAAAAATGTTGTTGATTCCCAAATCCATAACTCCAGCTCAAACCTCTTCACTAAAATGGTCTACTTCCCAGTCTTCTGCCATTATTCTCTTCTAACGTATGGCCCTGAACAGTTTTTTTTTTTTTAAACTGAATTACTCTATAAATACTTACTAACAATTTAATATTCTTAAGTTACCCTGATGCTAAAGAAATCTATGTTTTACATACAATAGATGCCTTACTTACATAACTCAAAGAATATTTTGGTCATTCTTTTTAAAATAATAAAATTTGGGCAGGTTTTCTTTTCCTTAATTTTCCTTGTTTCTCATTTTGATGTTCTTGACTTTTGCCCTCATTATGTCTACCTCCAAGTTCTTTTACTTTAAAATTAGTCTAATTAAAATCTCTTGCAAAGCAAAATAGTCTTAATTAAAGTTGGTTGTACCAGGACTTTATTACTTGACTCTTTTTGCACATGAGCCATAAGTAACATGATTGTATAATTTATCATCCCACATAGGACCCTTGTGAGATTGAAAGGGGGAGGCTATTAATACATTCACTGGAACAGTAGGAGGAAAGTAAGACTGTCCCAGGCAATCTGAGAGGCATAGTTACTATAGCTGTATTGTGACTATATATAGATATATATTCTTAAAATAGTACTTTCATTTACAATATTTCTCATGTTGAATGTCTTATGTGTAAGACATAAACAAACATCAATGAAAAACATAGGATTTATTTTTCTTCAAGTAACAAAGCATAAAGCTAGACTTCTAATCTAGGGAATACAATCTTCTTCTTCTTTTTTTTTTTTTTAAAGATTTTATTTATTTGACAGAGAGAAACACAGCCAGAGAGGGAATACAAGCAGGGGGAGTGAGAGAGGGAGAAGCAGGCTTCCCGCAGAGCAGGGAGCCCGATGTGGGGCTCGATCCCGGGTCTCCAGGATCATGACCTGAGCCGAAGGCAGTCACTTAACCAACTGAGCCACCCAGGTGACCCGGGAATACAATCTTCTTAGTTATTTTCTCCCTGTTGTCTCTGGAGCACTGGAGGACAAGACAAGACCATGAGAGCTTTATGAGCTGTTTGGCTTCATTCCAGGGACATGTCAGTTTTGAGATTTTTCTGGTGGGCATTGGCTCTGAGCTGCTTTTCTTTATCCCCAGTTCTCCAGCGCACTGTCTCAGGGTCCTCGGGTTCTTTCAGGAAATACCGAGAGGAACATCTTATTTTTTAACCACAGTTTAGCAACTGTGTCGTTTATTGGTCTCTTGGGAAACCACATTCTTGGATTGCCATCATACCAATTAATTGATTTTTTTTTTATTCTGCTCAGAAAAAAGAAAGAAGAAAAAAAGCTTTGTAAGGAAATAGAAAAGATGCTTTAGTTGGCTATTAGAAATAAAAGGAAAATTTTTCATTAAAAAGTGCTGTTCAAAGAAATGCTAAAATCTGTGGCATGTTAAGTGAGTAAATATCTTGTTCTGAGTATACATACTCAATCAAGTGAATCTAAAGTTTGTAGAGTCCCTTTCAAGGTCCTGTGTGATCTTACCCCTTCTCATCTCTAGGCTCCTGCCACTTGCCCCTTGGTTCATTCCAGCGACACTAGTCTCCTTGTTTCTTCAACAGGTCAAGGAGAGAAGGTGGCAGGGCCTTTGCCCTTCTCATTCTCAATGTTGGAAATGCCCTGCCTCAAGATATTCGTGTGGATCACACCCTTGCTTTTTTCAAGTCCTTCCTCAAATACCACCTGATCAGAGTCCTTCTCTTTTCTGTCTACATTTACACGTGCCTTCTTTCAAACACATGCACACATGTCACTCTTCATCTACTTACCCAACTTTGTTTTTCATGGTAGCATATGTGACCACATGGATTATACTAGGTATGTCTTTTGTTTTTCTTGTTGGACAATAAAGGGACTTGGAGAATATAAGTTCCATGGGAGTAGGGACTTGATTTGTTCAACACTGGATCCACAACCCTAAAACAGCCAGATTTTCAATACTGGATGACTACTTGAAAGGATAAATGAATCACATCTCATTGATGTGTTGGGTGATGATCAGTCTGACTAAAGTAGCCACTTGATCACCTTCCGTGAGAGTCTGTGAGAATAGTTGCAAAGCATCCTGCTCAAATATAGCTTTCATTTATGTCTGGCTAGATCTGCTGTAGTTTCTACCCTATACAAAAAGACTCTCATTTCACCTCCTCTAATGGCTAGCCGTCCAGTCTAACAAACTGTGCTGTGTTTTACATACAATAGATGCCTTACTTACATAACTCAAGTTTCCTTCTTCTTCTTTTTTTTAAATCAAGTTTCAAATCAGGCTGATTATTAAAGTTTGAACCTTTCATTGGATGTTATAGGGAATTCAGGCCTGGGACCAGGCTTTTCAGGGATAGGAATTTCACCTTTTTGTCATTGTTACTTGTTTTTAACTCCAACCCCCACTTTTTTTTAATTGAGCTATTATTGATATATAACATTATATTTGTTCCAGATGATCACCAGATGATTCAATATTTGCATATACTGTGAGATGATCACCATACCGGGCCTAGTTAGCATCCATTACCACACAGAGTTTACAAGAATGGTTTCCTAAGAAAGAGAAAGGGGGGTGGGGCGCCTGGGTGGCTCAGTCAGTTAGGTGTCTGTATTTGGCTCAGGTCGTGATCTCAGAGTCTTGGGACTCTCTGCTCAGTGGGAAGTCTGCTTCTCCCTCTGCCTGCTGCTCTCCTTGCTTGTGCTCTCTCTCTCTCACTCTATCTCAAATAAATAAATAAATAAATAAATAAATAAATAAATAATCTTTAAAAAAAGAAAGGGAGAAAGCTGTAAGAAGAAATGTTTATCTTTTTTAAAAAGTTATAAAACTTAAATAGTTGATTAAAGTTAAAAAATCTGTTGCTAAAAAAAAAGAATGTTCTCGTGATGGGAACTTTAAACACCTGCTTTCAGCAACTTTCAACTGCACAGTACAGTATTATTGACTGTGGTCACCATGCTGTACATATATTACATCCCCAGGGCTTGTTTATTCTATAACTGTAAGTTTGTGCCTTTTGACCCCCTTCACCCATCTCACTCACCTAGAGCCCTGGCAACCACCAATCTGTTCTCAGTGTCTGAGCTTAGTTGTTGTTATTGCTTCTTAGATTCCAGAAGAGTCTCTAAGAGTGATTATGTACATTTGTCTTTCTCTGCCTGATGTTTCTCACTTAGCCCCTGTCTCAAGTTCCATCCATGTTGTCACCATTGATGGGATTTCCTTCTTTTTAACGGCTGAATAATCCAGAATTTCCACCTTTTTGTCTCATAATTTACTAAAGAACTTATGATCTTTATAATTGATTCTAATTTGTAATTTGCCCTGGCCTCCACTTTTCCCCTTGCTTTCTGTTTTGATTTTTCTTTTTAAACTGCTCATTAATATGTCTACTGGAGATAAACTTGAAAAGAAAGGAAACAAAAATCTGATTATTATCTGCAGGTGTTATTTTGAGACAGTGTCAACCCTACAACTGACCTATTTGGGTATGCTCTGAACTACTTAGTGAGGAACTACATAAGTGTCTCTTATGATTGCCTTTCAGCTGTATTTCATACAAGATGACTTTAAAAAATTTTTTCTTTAAAAATTTTTATTCCTTACCTTTTCCAGCTGACACTAGAGTTCCCATTTCTCCACTTAGAAGAAATGCTATGGTGAGAACCTACCAACATACCATACATGTTCTTCCATCATATACTTTACCATTTGTAGAAAATATCCAAGGTGTAGAGATTTGGGATTGCCTGCTTGGAAAAGGGGGGCTAACATATTTCTCTCTCCACGAGCACTTACCCAGGGCCACCTCAATGGAAACTGGCTCCCTTCCCCTTTTACCAGCTTCAGTCAGATCTTCTGAGACTTCCCATATACCACTCCTAAAATACAGAACATTTGATAAAAAATTTTCCCATTTACCCTTGTGCAATTTCTTGACCTCTTTATTCTAGAATTATTTCTCATCTTTGCTTGCCTTTGTAAATGTGGATGTTCTGCTTTTCCTTTCTTTCATAATAAATGTGATTATTTCATAATAATAAATAAATATTTTCTCATCTCCTGAATGAACCCAGCATTATGCTGTACATAAATAAAGGATTAGTAGGATTTGTGGGCAGGTTTTAATTCACAGAAATGGAACAAAATTATTGTATGCTTTAATGAGCTGTAAAATCATTATTGCTACTCAGTTTGTAGTGAGTGGCCAATATTGGGAAATTTATGGCTTTTGGATCAAAACAGAGCCCATACCTTTAGGTTAGCCAAACCAATCAAGTCATGTGCTAAAAAAATTGTGTTCTGGTCTTTGGTTGATGTTTTTCCATTTATGTTTGGTGTGGAACTATGAACAGATGGTACCTAGTAACTGGAGTCTTTGCTTAAGGTTGTAAACCAGTTACTCTTGAAGGTGTAGAAATCTTGCCTCATCTTGTGTTTGTTCCAAAAGAAACCTAATAGCATGGCTCTTGTGATCTGATTAATCAATGGTTAGTGACTTTTATAAGTATATAATTTTTGTTTTATTGGCTAGAAAGGCCATTCAAGTGTTATTTTTCCCCCCTGGGGAAAAATGTGGTCCTTGCTTAAAAAGTAAATTTTTGGTTGAGGTACCACCAAAATAATTAAACACTACCCTAAATAACACTTATTATTAAAACTTTTTTTTTGTATTAAAAATATTTGATACTGTTTTCTCTCAGACCATAATTAAAATTTTCTCTTAGAATTATATATTTAAAGTTTTGCTTCCTAACATCATATATATTACATTCTTTCTATATTGAATATTTATTACTTAAGAGTGTTCAGTGTAATTTTAATGATAAGCTGTTTAGAAGTAATTTGTCCTTTGATTGATGTTCAGCTTTATCTGAAAGCTTCACTGTCATGATTTTAGCATCAATCTTCTGAGGCCTTTTCAGAGATGGTTTAACCATTTATTTTTTGTGTGTTTTCCCTTGATTTTTATAAAATAGTTCTCTCTGGTATGACAATTTAACTGTATAGTCAACCTGCCACTCAAGACCCTTTTTTAAAAAAAGATTTTATTGGGATGCCTGGGTGGCTCAGTTGGTTAAGCAACTGCCTTCGGCTCAGGGCATGATCCCGGAGCTCCGGGATCGAGTCCCACATCGGGCTCCCTACTCTGCGGGAAGCCTGCTTCTCCCTCTCTCACTCCCCCTGCTTGTGTTCCCTCTCTGGCTGTGTTTCTCTCTGTCAAATAAATAAAATCTTAAAAAAAAAAAAAA
>PITA01013749.1:37872-56314 GCA_004023965.1 Spilogale gracilis | reverse complement strand
GAACCGGCTCAGGGAGTCCTGCTTGTCCTCCAGGCCGAGCACGTGCAGCATCCGCTGGACTTCCTCGGGGCACTTCCAACGGGACAAGCCCTTCAGCTGCAAGAGCGAGGACGGAGAGGTCCGGCAGGGGCTCCCGCGGCGAGGCCGGCCTTGGTGTTGGCCCCTTCCCTCCGCACGCGGCACGGGGCGGCCTCACGTCCCTCTCTGCCCCCCACTGCAGGTCTGCGAAAGCTGCTCATGATGGGCCCTGTGGGCCGGGGGGCTGAGGGCGCACATCCTGGGGTGCAAGCCTGCTCGGCCGCCGGCTCACCTGGGCGTAAAAGTACAGGTGTTCCGCGACGGTCAGGTTGTCGAACAGCACGTCGTGCTGCGGGCACAGGCCTAGGCTCTTGCGGATCTGGACCATGTCTTGTGAAATCTCGTACCCGTTGATATACGCCCGTCCGCTGGTCGGGGGGAAGAGGCCTAAGGCGAAGCAGAAGACCCGGAGGCGTGAGGTCATCGTGGACACCCGCCGGTCGGCACGGGGGTGGACCAGGTCACGTTCGTGGGGTTTCCCTTTGTTCTCCTGAGCAGCCCGGCTGTGAGGTTGCTGGCAAGCCTGCTCCCACCCCGGGGGGTGAGCGGGCCGTGGGGGGCTGCTAGGGCAGAGGTCGCGGCCTCTCACCTGTGAGCATGGAGAGGGTGGTGGTCTTCCCCGCTCCGTTGTGGCCCAGCAGCACCGTGATCTGCCCCTCATACAGGTTCAGGTTCAAGTCTCTGACAGCCACCTTACCCTTGTTCCCCACTCTGAACACCTGCAGCAAAGGCAGAGGGAGCCCTGGACTGCAGGCCCTGCCCCCAAATGCCCTTGGGAGTGCTCTCCAGGACATCACGCACAGGGTCTCAGGGCGGAGGCGGGAACTCGTGGGCAGAGGCTGACCGGCGGCCCTGCTGCCCTGTGCCACTCTCAACACCCCCCACCCAGACAGGTCCCAGTATCTGTCCCCATGCAGTGAGCACAGCTAGCATCCGTTGACTCAAGTCCCCGGGGCCCTGGGAATGGAACCTGCAGAGTGGCTGGTGCCCAGAGAGCAGCTCCGCAGGCGGCCCCAGGGCCCGGGGGCAACATGGCCTGGGGGACAGCTACAGGCTTGGAGAGAGCTCTGGGCAAGGTGGCAGGGCAGCTCCAGGGCCCGGGGGGCAACATGATCTGGGGGACAGCTACGGGCTTGGAGAGAGCCCTGGGCAAGTAGGCAGGGCAGCTCCAGGGCCCGGGGGGCAACATGGTCTGGGGACAGCTACGGGCTTGGAGAGAGCCCTGGGCAAGTAGGCAGGGCAGCTCCAGGGCCCGGGGGGCAACATGGTCTGGGGACAGCTACGGGCTTGGAGAGAGCCCTGGGCAAGGAGGCAGGGCAGCCCCGGGGCCCGGGGACAACATGGCCTGGGGACAGCTACGGGCTTGGAGAAAGCCCTGGGCAAGGAGGCAGGGCAGTCCCGGGGTCCGGGACAACATGGCCTCGGGGACAGCTACGGGCTTGGAGAGAGCCCTGGGCAAGGTGGCAGGAGTCACGCGCAGTGCACAGGAGGTCCCCATCCCTGCCCAGCCCCCGGGGTGTGGCACCTTGGTTACATGCTTGATCCTGATCCCAGCCACCAGATCCTCTGGCTCTGCCTCAAAGTACTCAGTTCTGAGCACCTTCTCTGGGTCATCGTCTTCCTCTTCTTTTCCCAGAACCGTCCGCGGGTGCCCGCACCAGTACGAGGGCTAGGGTGGAAACCACAGCAGCGTGGGGCAGCCAGCCCACGTTGGCTCATTTTGTGTGTGTGAAGAGCAACAGGTCACCTACACGCCGAGTACACAGCCTGGGGCCCTCGGGGCGGCACGGCCCGCGGCTGCCGGGGGCACGGGGCTCCTCCCTCCTCTACCCTGGGGAGGCCCGGCGCCCCTCTCCCGACCTGCCAGCTGGGCACACAGTCCCTGGCAGGCTTACCCGGAGTGCAGACAACACAATCGGAGAAGCAAAACAAAAGTTACAGATGTGTGTACATAAAAACCTAAAAGTATATCTAAAAACAGACCCACACGTTTACTTTTAAGATAGCTAAGTTGGGCGCCTGGGTGGCTCAGTTGGTTGGGCCACTGCCTTCAGCTCAGGTCATGATTCCGGAGACCCGGGATCGAGTCCCACATTGGGCTCCCTGCTCGGCGGGAAGCCTGCTTCTCCCTCTCTCACTCCCCCTGCTTGTGTTCCCTCTCTGGCTGCGTTTCTCTCTGTCAAATAAACAAAATCTTTAAGAAAAAAAATAAAAATTAAAAAAATAAATAAATAAATAAAATCTTTAAAAAAAAGAAAAAAAAAAGATAGCTAAGTCAGGTGAAAAAAAAACCAAACAACAAATTCCAGGCATCTGTCCCCTTTCTACAGACACAAGCATATGCACGTGATACACACGTGTACAGAAAAACAATGTGAACAGTTACACAGCATGGGATCAGCCTGGTTCCTCTCTGGTGATGGGACTGTGTGTGGGGATCATTTTTACAGGAGGCAGTATTACTTCGTAGGCAGAAGAGCCAAGAGCCTCCTGTCCGAGAGGAGGTCGGGTGTGGGCATGTGGGTCCCATGACGGCAGTGTGAGCCCCTTCTCATAGGCCCTGGAGCGCAGCACTCCCCCCGGCTGGGGGAGGGTCCCAGGGCCTTCGGGGACACACAGCTCACTAACTGCACGTGGGACAGGGTCGCATGCTGGGGACTGGAGGGGCCAGGGTGCGGAACTCACCATGACGAAGAAATACCAGGGCTGGGGCACGCCGTACTGCCCTGGGAGCACGGCCTCCACATACCAGGTGACTAGTCCATAGAGGACGGAGTCCAGCAGCAGCATGCCCAGCACTTGCCCGAAGGAGAAGTCGTCGTCCACGTTGACGGGACTCAGGAGGTCTCGCCACTGGACGCCCACGCCTGGAAGACCGAGCGCGACCCCGTGCTTGTCCACGTGTGTGCACGTACATGATACACATGCACAAATGCACGGCTACGTATGCGTGATTCGGGGAAGGCCCATGTGAATACTGCATGTCTAGTACATCTCTTTCCAAAAATCACAAGCACCCGAGACGCAAATAAAGCTCGACTTATGGTGTCTGCAGGTCTTGCCTTCTGTCTGGCTGGAGACACCGCAGCCCGCATGGGGCCCGAGGCCTCCCCGTGGCCGGCTACCCTCTGTCAGCTCCGAGCGGCTATGCTCTGGTCTTGGTCGTTTTCAAGTAACCAGAAGTTTGTCTGTTTTAAGTCAAATCAGCGTAGAACTTCAAAGACCAAGAGTTGCCCCACAGTTAGGTTCTTCTAGGTTAAGAGCTTTTAGGAAAGTATTGGACCCCTGGAAGGCTCAGCGCCTCGAAAACGTCTACACTTATCACACACCGCTCAACACAGAAACACCGAGATTTAAAGGCCAGAGTGCGGGAAGACACAGTCACAGGAGAAAACAACTCTAATGAAAGATAAGGCCACACGGACGATTCACAGCCGCCCTTCTCCCACAGACCCATGCTAGGAAACCACGAAAGCCTGGACCACGAGACACGAGACCATGAGACCACGCAGCCCGAGACAGAGAAGCCGGGCCGCACGGGGCCCAGCGCCCGAGACGGGAGAGGCCAGCACAGTGGTGCAGCCACACAGCAGCTCAAGCTCACCCTCTTGTCTCTCCTTGGTGGCGACAGCCCCTCCGCCCCTCCGAGGTCCTCCCCAGGGCATCCCCCCGCAGGTGGGCTTCTCCACAGGGGCCTCTCCACCCTTCAGAGGAGCAGGCTTGACCCCACCCCTGACACCTGAGCAGGCCGCCCATGTGCCCAGTGATGAGTTTTATTCGAACCCTTGTGATGTTTACGAAATCAGGAAAGTTCACAAAAATCAGAAAAGAGTGCTGGCCTGTGACTTGTTTCCCCCTCACTGCGCGGGGAGGAGCCCGTTCCACCACCTGACCTAGAGTGGGGGGGGGGCGCTAGTCACACCAGCAGGCTCTGGGGTCAGGGCCTCACTATTCTGGGCACCCCAGGCGCAGGCAGCGGCTCAGAGGTCTCAAGGGGGGGTCCCCCACGGGACACAGGTGCTCCCGCCGGCTCTCCCGCAGCCGCAGCTGCTCCCAGACAGGCTCGAGGAGAGTGGTGGCCATCACCACGCTGGGCACCTTAGCGCTCTGTCCTCTGAGCGTTTAAGCATCCGGGTCTGGGCTGCCTCCCCCGGGGCTCCTGCCGCACCTCCCATCTGCTGGGGCACGAGCCTCCCCGCCATGGAGCGCCTGTGGTCCCCCCCCCCCCTGCGTGAGCTGTCCTACGAGCCTCCCCGCCGTGGAGCACCTGTGGTCCCCGCCCCCCCCCAGCTGTCCTATGAGCCCCCCCAGCTGTCCTGCTCGGAGCTGGAGCTGCATGCTGCAGGTGGCCCTGAGCACGCTCCCTTCCTAACTCTGCCAGCACGGGCCGCTTTCCAGAAAGAAGAGACTCACCTTTCGCTTCAAATTTTCCTATGAGCTGGGCTCCCATCGCCATGGCAACATTGGACAAGAGACAGGAGAGCAGCTTTTGGCTGAGAGTCATCCAGTTGTATCGGGGAGCAACGAAGAAGTACGGGATGTAGGTGAAGAAGTAGAGGAAGCCCCCTATGGCGGCTGCCATGTTGGCTACAGATGGAGAGAAGATGGGTGTGTTGAAGGCAGGGGAGCACACGGGCAGCCCACCCGCCCAGCATCGGCCCTCACGCGGGGATGTGAGCCCCAGGGGGAACCCAGGTCCAGCCCACAGCCTCTCTTGTCAGGATGCAAGCTCTGCAGGGACCGTGACCCCACCTGGGGCGGCCCGCCCTCCCCATCCGGGGACCCCCACACAGACGTCCCCGGTCCTCTCCTGTAGACTTCGCCCTGACGATGCCCAGCGGACACAGCCGAGCCCAGCGTAGCCCTGCTTCTCACCTGGTCCGTCCACTCTCACTCACTCACCCGATCCACACAGGACCCTGGCCAGGCACCAGGGAGCCGGCCACAACCACACACAAGGGCCCCTCCCGTCCCAGAGCTGCAATCCACTGGGGACGCAGGGAGTAACGCAGCAACCAGAGTGTGCCGGGTGGGGACAACGCCGGGCGGAGCAGTGAGGCACAGACGGGGACGGGCAGCCCCTGGGTTGGGCTGTGACAGTAGCCAGCGGGCCAGGGACAGCTCTGACAGGAAGGCGACATGCGGGGAAGGCGTCATGGGCATCGGGGGAGAACGACCCGGCTGCGGGCCGTGCCGGCGGCCCTCAGATGCTCCGGTCCTAAGACCCCACTATGGCCTCAGAAGTGATTGAGGACATCAGGGAACGTGGGCTCACGTGGCTCATGCACACACACGCCTTCCCGTTCTCACCTTATCACAAATCAGTACTAAGAAAACGTAAAGGTTTTTCAGAATAACAAACCACTATAAGTAAACATAAGTAGTTTCATAAAAGCCAACTGTGTCTCCCACAACTTAGCGAGGAAAGAGGCATTGTGTCACGTGTCTTCCCGCCTCCGCGGCGTCTGATGGAAGGGGTCACGGCTCCTCTGCAGCCGCCCTGCCGTGCGCCTCTAGTCGAGGTGAAGCCCACAAAGAGAACGGGCTTCGCGCAGGTTTGCGGCCGGGCAAGGGAGAGGCGCACACTGGCCGGCTTCTCAGGTGCTCACGGCTCTTCCTCCTCTCCCCGGTGGTTGTCTCTTGAAGGTCGGGCCGCGGGCACCCGGACTGACCGACGAGCCTCTCACACTCCGTTGTGTGAAAATCTGCCGGTCTGCCTTGCGCTTCGGAGGGGCACCCCTCGGGCATGATTTCATCGTGTGATGCGCTGGCCACGCGAAGTGTGCTTCGCTGGGCTACGCAGACCTTCCAGGCGCGGGCGTGTTTTATCGCACGTACGGAAGTATCGCATTGGCTGATACGGCCACCAGTCTCCTAAGAAGCTCAGCGCCGGGTCGCTGTCAAGGTCGTGGTGCTGGACTCGAGTCCATAAAATCCTGCTTTTTGCTTCAAAGCTGGGATTTCACAATTGACATCAGATACTGTTCGTTGTTCTCCATAAAAGACAGCTCGCATTTGAGAACCACGGCTGCCACTCACCCCGGTGTGGGTCACTACAGTCCGGCTGGTTCTTCTGAGCAGACGCGGTGTCCGGGAAGGGTGGCTGGTTTAGCTGACAACCCAGGCCGCTGCCCACAAGCTTTTCCTCAAGGCAATCACCACCCTCGAGCCCCCAACCAAGCAGGTGACACAAACCTCCCATTTCATCCCACGGACTGTTTAAAAAGTATACTTAAGAGTCAAGGTTTAATAAAATTAACAAATTTTGCTGCTCATCAAGGACATTTCCCTCTGGGTGGGACCAATGGTCACAGGAGGGACTGAGCAGAAGAGTGCCGGGCTCTGGAGGCTCACACCACTGGCCGTGCCCAGAGCTGAAGGGTGGCAAGGGCAGAGGCTGGGAGGCAGCTGGAGGCCACCACCGTGAACCCAGCCGGTGAGAGTGGCCGGGTGGGGCAATGCAGGTGGTGGGGACACGAGCTGCCGTTGATGGGACGTGTGCAGAATGTGAGTGATGGAAGGGTGTCAGGCATCATCCCCAGGTGTTCTGCTGAGGACGGCAGGAAGGTCAGGGCGCTCTCAGCAGAAACAGGGGATGGGCTTCTGCGGACAAGGTCAGGTGGAGGGCACACCTGGGGGGAGATGGCTGCTGAGCATCGCAGGGAAGTGTGTGCGCCGAGCATCAGGAGAGAAGCCTCAACTGGGACTTGCAATCTGGGGACGAGCCCCACGTCCAGAGAACTCCGAGGAGCGGTGTGTGAGAGGAAACACAGTACTTCAGGATCGGGGAGTTGTGGACACAGGAGCATGTGAAGAAGTGCTTCCATCAAAAAAAGGGGGGATGTTTTCCAAAAACGAAACAAAACATGAGGAGACAAGAGTAAGGGGATGTGTACAAGCATCGGCTAAATACTTGACAAAAGAGAAATACAGCCTGAGAAACGAGGTCTCCGTAGACCCTAGACTACCTTAGAACATGTGCAAAGAGACAAGCAGGGAACTAGAAGACAGCGTGAGGAAGTCACGAGGACTCAGCAGAGGAAAGCGAGGCTGGGAGACACGAAGGGGAGACACAGCCCCACGTCCACCAGGACGGCCGCTGGCCACGCACAGGGCCAAGCCAGAACGCGAGGAGTGCTGGTGAGGAAGCGGGCCGGCGGGAATGGAAAGTGGAAAACAGCCTGGCGGCTCCTCAAGAAACCGCAGAACCAGCACGGGACCCCCATCGGCCTCTTCTGAGGAGCCGCTCCAGAACCCGAGGGCGTGAAGAGGTGCCGGCGCGCTTGCGTTCACAACAGCAGGATGCACAGGCGCAGACTGTGCCCTGTGTAGGCGTGGACAGGTGCGGGGACGAGCCCAGTGTGCCCATCCACCCAGCAGGAGGAACCCTATGACGGGACGAACCCGAGGACAGCAGGCTCAGTGAGGGAAGCCAGCCACAAAGGGACGCGCACTGTGTGGGTCCATTCACGCCAGCTACCCAGCGGGGCCGCAGCCACAGAGACAGAGAATGGATGGTGGGTGGCCAGGGAGGAATGGCGAGTTGGAGTTTAGGGGGCAGAGCTTCTGTGTGGGAAGACAGAAGAGTTCTGGGGTGGGGATGGGGATGGTCACACCACCATGTGGGCACGCTTGCTGGCACTCGACTGCGTGCTCAGGATCGCCCAGGGGGGCCCACTGCTGTGTGTGCTGCCGCCAGAGGAAGAAAGAAGACGCGGGAGAAAGGCAGACCCTCCGGGGGACTCTACCGGAAGGCAGGGGGTGATGGCTGAACTTAGCTAAGGTCGGCTGAATGCGGGAGCGAAATCGTGTGGAACTGAAAGGACCCGAGTCCTCAGACACAGCACCGGTAAAAGAAAGGACCCCACACCTCCACTGGGCAGAGGGCACACCTGTGTCCAGGAGACACGCCCCGCTGCGGACCAACGCCCACCGGGGGCACGCCCACCACGGACACCCCCCCAAGCCCACCACAGGGACACGCCCACCTGCGGACACACCCCCACAGCCCACCACAAGGACACGCCCACTGGGGGACACGCCCACACAGACAGGTCCACCACAGGGACACGCCCACCCAACCGCGAGGACGTGCCCACACGGAGACACGCCCACCACGGACACCCAGCCAGGACCACGCCCACCCACCCAGAGACAGGCCCACCACGGACACCCACCCAGGATACGCCCCACCGAGACACGCCCACCACGGACATCCATCGGGAACACGCCCACCCGCCGTGAGGACACGCCCACCCAGAGACACGCCCACCACGGACAACCCCTCGAGGCTCCCACAGGATGCTGGTGGAGAGCAAGGCTGGAATTGCTGTGGACCCCTAGCGGAAGAGAAGGGTCAGGGAGCTTCAGGAGGAGAACTCGGGCCTGTGCCACCCCCAGGCCCCAGTCGGAGCACAGCCCCCTCCAGCCCGCGGGAAGGAACCCGCTAGGTTTCCTGGGCTGGGGGTCACAGGGGCGCCCGCAGTCCTGGGGGTGAGCTGCTCACCTTTGCTGAAGAAGGTGCTGACCATGAAGCTGAAGGAGACGGAGGAGGTGGCGAAGCACAGCAGGAAGACCAGCACCAGCGAGGGGTCGCTGTGAGTGAGCACCGCCACCCCCTTCTTCACCTGTGAGGCCGGGACGTGGGGACGAGGTGTTTAAGGGGAACACCTCAAACTCGCCCAGCCTCCAGTGAAACTAGTGAGGGTGGGAGAAGGGCGCCCGCGCCCCGAAAGCCGAGGCTGGGGCTCCCAGGTGCTGCGGGGCCGCTGGCTCTCCCGTCCACTCCACTGCCACGCTCTCCAAGAGGCCACGCTCACCTGGACGCAGAAGAGCAGGGTCACCAAGGAGACCGTCACGAGGAGGAAGAGGAAGAAGAGGAGGAACCAGGCCGTCCAGTGCAGCCAGCTGCTGAGGCCCATCATGCGCATGTACTCCTGGGGAGAGAGCCACACTGGGGAGAGGGCCGCTCCGACGCGCATGCACTGCTCGGGAGAGGGCCGCGGTGGCCTGGAGCCTCGGCATCCATGTGGATGCCCAGGGTTGCCCATGGGCACAGGGAACGACAGCGGGACGGCTTGGGACACGCGCTTAGCACGCACCAGGGAGAAGACATGGTCCGCCTTTGCTGTCACCCCTTGCCCTCCTCTTCCATCTCCGTGGTCTTAGGCGCTGTCCCCCCCGGGATGCCCTTCCCCTGGCAGGACCAGCTCACCTTGCCCCTCACCCAGCGCGCTCCCAGCCCTTCACTTAGAGTCAAGCATCATTCAACATTCTGCCACATTGGTTTTATCCACCGATCTGTGGGCCTAAACGTTTGCTTGTGGGCCATTTCGCATCTGCCCCAGGCGCGTCCATGCCATACCACTGCGCTGCCGCCACGTCCCACACCCACGCGGATGGCACCCCGGCCCCTCTCCCAGCTCCCTGCTTGCAGCAGCTTACAAACCCTGTGATCACCTAAGTGCCACCTGCTAGAGGAAGAACTTCAGATAAAGTCTGGGTCATCCCGGCAGCACTGCCCGCATGGGCTTAAGGCTGGCGGTGCTTGATTAGAGGAAGGACACCCTGTACCCCTAAGCCGCGCCCCTGTGCCCGGCGGCTGTCCTTGACCTGTGCGGAGCGAGCGGGCCTTCTGTGTGGCCGCCACCAGGTGTTTGGCCTCTCCAGGGCGGCTCTGCCCAGCACACACGGCAGTAAGTGGGCATAGGATTTAGGGTTTTGTAGTGGCCACAGCGAAGCAGTTAATGAACCACTGAAATTAGTCTAACACTGTCTCCTGCTTGATCAAAATCGTGGTCCTTTCAACGTGTCAGGCCCTGAGGCACTGCACACAACATGGGGTGTTTTACCAGGGTTTTCAGGCACCGGGCTTGAGTTCACAGAAGCCCCGGGATCGCCAGCGCCATGGTGGGCATTCACCCCGTGGCCAGCAGCACAGCGGCTCGGCGCCTTGACGGCGCACCACGTGCCCCGCCCCAAGCCGCCTGACAGTCGGAAGGCACTCCGAGCACGGCTACCTTGAGCTGCCTCTCCTTCTCCTGCACCACGGCCCGGGTGATGGTGAGCGAGGTGTAGGTGAGACTCAGCATGAGCAGCAGGGGCAGCTGGTACTGGATGGCCACCAGGAAGGGGTCCGAAATGAAGGGCGGGTAAGGGAACCTCTTTGCGATCACGGTGAGCTTCTCGAACAGCTGCTGCGAGGAGGCGTTGCTGTGGTACTGCATGATGGCCCGGTCCACCGCATGCTGCACGGCCAGGAAGCCTTCGCGGACGTACCCTGGGCACGGGGCAGGGGGCAAGGCCACATCACGGGGGCGGCTCGCTCACACAGCCACGTGCCGAGCTGTACCGGGGTCTCCCTGGTGCCCGAGGCCAAGGAGCAACACCACCTAGCGCCCCCACCTTCTAGTTTGGAAGGGCCATCCTCCTCTCACTCCCTGCCCCTTCCTGCGCCCCCAAGGCCAGCCAGGCGGCATCTGTCCAGCCCTCTCCTCCACCTCCCTCATCCACTTTGGAGGACCCGGTGATGACGTCGGGCCCCGCAGGGATAACGAAAAGTAATTGCACTATCCCGGAGGCCTGCTCGGTAGCAGCCTTACCTCCAAGCCCCCGAGCTAGTGCCTCGAAGGGAGGCAGGCATCACAGTCCAAAGGCCAGTACTCAGACCTGTGGGTGCTTGTGCTCTCTCTGCTGGCCCTTTCTGACCCCCCTGCCTCATGCCCTATAACAAAACTCTGCTGGTGGGACAGGCGTGGAGGGAGTGATAGACTGGGGGCGAGGATTTCCAGTCCCGAGCCTGGCCGGCTGCAGGTAGCCTAAGGAAAAAGCAGGCACAGCCCCAGGAGGGCAGAGGATGGACAGGGGCGCACGGATGCAGGCACGCTTGTTCATAAAATACACGGACGTTTAAGATGCCCAACGTCTCTAACACGGGATGGCCAGTAGGCTGCGTCCCAGCCTCCAGAAGAGAGAAGCAGTATGGCGTCCCCACCCCCACGTGGGGTTACCGCGGCTCCCTCGGGCTGTGGACTTTTATGGCTGCAACAGCACCGGGTACGTGGGGACTGTCACCCACTGGTGGGTCGGGGTCAGTTCTGATCTTCACGACGGACCTGCCATACAGCTGGCCACATCTCCGTGGGACACACAGGGCTACACGGCTTGGGAGCGGAGCATGATGGGGATGTGGGGCAAGGCAGGGCTCCTGCCCACACGTCACACTCCCGGAAGGTTCTGCCATGTGAGTCTGGCTTGGTCACCACCACTGCCGTGGCTGCTCCGAGCGCTGGGGAAGGGGGCCGTCAGTGTCACCACCTACGTCCCCTGCTGCGAGGGCTGTGACCATCACCAGAGCCACGGCAACACCTTCAGCATGTGGCTCTTCCTCTTCTGACTCTTCCAGGGGCGGACTCCCTTCAGGGACCCCGTGGGTCTGAGGTGTGGACATGGGGCTGGGGGAGCACGCTGGGCGTGTGCTGCGTGCCTGGCCCGCGTCCCTGCCATGGCGCGGGGCCTCGGTGTGCTTGTCACTGGCGAGGACTAACGAGTCCTCAGCAGAAAAAGATGTGGACCCTTATTATCCGCTGAAATGTCTTCCCCAGGGTCCTACTTGCTTTTCCTTTTCAGGCAAATTTCAAATTTGTACCTAGGGAAATTTGCTTCTAAAGTCAGAAGAGGGTCCTCACAAGCAGGGGGACAGTCTCTCCTGCTGCTAGCCCCACCGCCAGCCCAGGTCTCGACGCGGGCCGCTGCCTCCCTTCCTCCCACCTGTCTGGCGCTTCGTTCCTGGTTCTTTCCACAACAACGTGAACGCACTCTGCTCCCTACAGACGGGGGTCCTGCGTTCTCCCAACACCCCGCTGCCGCCCAGGACCCACGGAAGGGCACCCGTCCCCAACGCCCCGCTGCCGCCCAGGACCCATGGGAGAGAGCGACACGCTCGCTGAGGCACCCAGCTGGCTCAGAGCTGGCTCCTGCCAGTGCCCCACTCGTGTAGTCAGACCCCCGACAGCTGCTCGGGACCAGAGAGCCCCCTGAGCCCATACGCATGTAGAGAGCCAAGGCCAGGGAGGGAAGGGACAGGCGTGGGGGGAGGGACAGGGGGTGAGGCCAAGACCACGTGAAGCCAGCCGCAGCCTCCTTAAGACGGAGACGCAGGTTTCTTCAGGAGCACGTGTGAGGGAAGCGGGGCGAGCGCCCCTGCGGGCTGGGGGGTGTTGTCGCCCATCAGAACCAAGCTTCCCGGGTGACTCCTTCTGTCCACACAGAGGAAGACTGAACAGCTCTAAAGCATTATTTCTGCGGAGAGACGCGAGGTGGGGCTTCCCACGACTGTCCCCTGTCAGCAGCCCGGGGAGGCCGCCTAGCCGCGGCTTCTCACCAGGTTCTCCGCCATCGGGGGATGCCGGCTCCCTGGGTCCTGGGTTTGGGAAAAGCGGGAAGAGTGAGGTGGTGTGCCATCCCTCTGTCTCTTTCAGGAAAAAGGAGCCTGTTTGGGTCCACATGTAGTTTCTTCGTGTGTAGCTGAACCGTAAGTGGTATTTCACCTACGGGAACAAAGAGAAAACAGCCCGCTGTGAGGGCTCCAGACAGAGGAGCAAACATCGTGTCCAACGAGAGACAGTGGAGGGGCTTGTCGCCGTGAACTCCCTATCCCCGTGGCGCCCCACAAGGTCCACGGGCTCCTGGAGCGTCCCGGCGAGTAGCCCTGCCCTGGGCGGGGACAGGGAGCCCCGTGGTGCACCCCCACGGTGTTCTTGCCACCCCATCTTGCCATCCACGTCCAGGACTCTGTGCCCCAGGTGTCCCTAATCATCAGGGGGGTCCCCCAAATGATGGTGGTGGAGCTGGATTGTTTCCTGGTCTTGACACCATTAGGCAGGAACAGGTGTTGTGTTTTAAGTAACTGACATTCTACTGCTGGTGTCCGGAAGTCCCCCGGTCCACCGCTTCCCCTCCTGCCCGCCTGACGGTGCACAAGGGAACGTGCGAGGACTGAGGGGTCTGCGGCGGGCAGGCGGCTGCCTTCTCCAGGCTTTCCCAGCTGCGGGGGCCCACCGTAGCCCAGGGCGCGCCAGGCAGGGACCAGCCGGTGACACGGGCCCAGGGCAAAGCCAGGCGTTGCCTCCTGGGTGGGCAGGGCCTGGGGAGGGGCTCTGCGGGGGCGGGGTCCTCACCGCCAGCGGCAGGGGCTCTGCGCTGTGGTTGAAGGCATGCTCGAACACCACTGCGGCCAGCACGTTGGAGGAGTGGTTGTCGTACCTGATGTAGTCCTCAAAGTCCTTCTCCGACGGAAAGCCACGAGCTGTGGAGAGCCAGGAGTTGCCCAAAGCGCCTGTTCTACTTGGAAATCGGGCCATTTCAGGTAATTTTCAGTAAAAGACAGCAAATGTCCAGGTTTCTCTAGGACACTATACCCCTGTCCTAAGAGTCCAGGAGGCTTTCGTGGGGGGCAGAGAGACTGGCTGCTGCGGGGACAGGTTTCTGGGGAGAGCTGGAGGCAGGGCTGGCCATGCCCTCTGGGGTGGCCTTCCTGCACAGGGTGGCCTCGGTCTCGGGCCACGTGGGGTGCTGTGAAGAGGGGAGCGGACACTAATGTCGAGGGCCACACAGTTTCTCTATCACCGGAAACCACGCCACATAAAGGGCTTTCCTGGCATCGCTCTGTGAGGGCCAAGAACCTCTCCTTGAGCCTTCGCCACAGGGCGGTCAGCAGGCCACGGGTGCTCTGTGCCAACCAAGAGGCGGGAGAAGCGATAACACCTTTTATCCTGGAGGCAAAAAGTGAGGCCAGGGGACATGTGCGTGTACTGGGCATGTCGCTCAACAGGCTTCCCGATGCATTTTTCTAGAACCGTCCCCCCCAAACCACATCCCAGGGAAGGTTCTGGCACGACCCCACCATGAACCGGGGGACTCCAGCAGTGCCCCACGGGCCCCACGCGGCCCTCACAAGTCTTGTCCCCATTGTGTAACGAGTGGGCTGCCAACGAGGGCAGGTGCTGAGTCTGGCTGCTGGCATTCGCCCAGGTCTGTCCCCCATAG
Source organism: Spilogale gracilis (assembly GCA_004023965.1). NCBI lineage: Eukaryota > Metazoa > Chordata > Mammalia > Carnivora > Mephitidae > Spilogale > Spilogale gracilis. Next base: position 42,190 of record PITA01013749.1, on the reverse strand, counting down.
CTGGATGGCAGGGCACCCTGAGGGCACCTCACCTCTCATGTTGATGACCAGCGCCCTCCGGGTCATCTCCACGATGGTCTTGACGGCGTCGCTCTGGGACGGGATGTAGGCGAGCTCCCAGGCATCGCCCGGAGGGGGAAAGCTGAAGAACAGGGGCAGCTCCCGGATGGACTGCCCAGGGTAGATGGTGGCATTGGGCACATTTTCCGATTGGATCTTCAAGCGGAGCCAGATCAGGATCCCAGAGAACAGCAAGGGCAGGAAGAGCTCCAACACAGTCACCAGGACCTTTCGCTTCTGGCAGAGGAAGGGGAGGTGCTGGCTACAGGAGCGGGAGGCCGGTGGGGGCACAGGACTGCCCTCAGGACACCCCTCCTCGTCCCGGGGCACCGGGCGCGCACGCCTACCTGCACCGTGTAGTTCTTCCAGAGCAGGAGCGCCAGCTGCCGGAGCACAGCCATCTTCGGGCCACCTGGGAGGCCAGGTGCGCAGCGGCTGTGGTGCACCTGGGGGCCAGGGGTAGGGGATCCCTCTCAGACACGAGGCCTCCTCCCGCATCCCCAACATCCCGGCCGCCACCAGAGAGAGACGCCAGCTCTGCGCCATCGGCTCACAGAGAAAGCGCGCTGCTAGGCAGTGGCTCGTCTCTTCCCAACATACTCAGTGATGTGCTCTAGGGGCCACGTGCTGCTGGTGGGCACGCCTGTGGCGGTAAACCACACGCGGCACCTGCTGTGGTCCGGATGTCTGTGCCACCTCCCCACGCATCCCCCCACGGGCCCCCCGCACACTGACTGGCCACCCCGGCCACGGCCAAGGCCACAGTCAGAATCAACAACAGCAGACTTGGTTGGCAGAGGGCTGTGGGGCAGGGAGGAAAGGCCTGGGAGGGGGCCCTCACCAGCCTGGCTGACCCAGGGACTGGACATGGTAGGCAGACATGTGGGGGCACGATGGCCCTCGCTCTCCTGCCGTGAGCCCTCTGGACCAGTTTTTCCTGCTTTAACCACGAGGGCCGGTACGCGGTCTCCACGTGACAGCAGTCACCTTCCTCCAGAGAAAATCTGCCCCACATCACGTAAGAGTATCCTGTTTTAAACCTGGCAGAAACATGGAGCCCAGCGTGCGTGAGACAGTCACCTGCTGCAGAAGGAGGCGGTCTGAATGAGCTCGGAAAGACCCCACGACGCCCAGGACACAGTAACACCGTGTTCCTGAGGCTGTGGGCATGAAGGCCCGGGGCGGACAGGGCTGTGCCCACTGAGGGAGGGCATGTGGGCAGCAGAGGCAGAGGGCCCGTCCCCTGACCGTGTGGCGGCGAGGGCACAGGGACACTGGAGAGCGGCCCCGGTGCTAACGACCCTGCAGGTGGGGCGAACCTGTGTGAGCTTAGCGATACCACACCTCCAGCCAGGTGGGCTGAGAGGGCACGACCCTTAGTGAGCCCGGGCATGCGACGGCAGGGCCCAGACGACCCGCCTCGAGGCCCTGCAGGGGACTGAGAGCGCCTTAGTTTCTACACAAAGCCCAGCTTTACGTTTGGCCCCAACCGGTTGCAAGTCGTTTCCACTGGAGCTCATTTTAAAATTAAACTCTTTCGTTTTTAGAAGATGTAGGGCTATCCATATCTGCTGGATGCCGGTTGCTGAGAATCCACACGTTAAAGGGTACTCAGTGGGTACTCGCAGAGAACACAACTGCAAGAAGTTATTTACAAATTAACTTAAAACATGCTTTTAATGAACCACACGGTTACAATGTGAAAAGATTAAAGTTAAAGTAGCACGGAACGCTATTAGGTGACAACTTAATAAACGATCCAAACTCTTTCAAAATTCACCAGGAGCAAAAAGTGTCATGAAATCAGCTGTGGACAGTTCATAAGTGAATACATAACAAAAGAATAAAAGAAATGAGACCCACGAGGGCCGGTGGTTTTTAAAAGGTTTCTAGAAGTGGTTTAGGCCAAAAGAGGAAGGCAGTGCCTCCGGTCGGGCCACCACCCCCACGATGCGACCTGGCCCGGCTGGGGTGAACGTCTTCCTCTCCCAAGAGGGGAATATAAAAAGCTCTCGCTCAAACAAGTCTCCTACTCAGACTTCTGGAGAAGTCTGGCCAGGAAAGGACACAAAGGGCCTGTCTCCCTGGCCGAGGGGTGGAGGGGTCAGACAGATCAGCTGTGTTCCCAGGGTCCCTACGAGGACAAGCAGCCCCGAGCACTGACCTGGGTCCTGGAGAGGCTCCGGGCTGTGGTCTCCCTCCGGGGTTACGGCAGGACTGGCCGGGAGGAGGCGGCTCTGTGGCCAGGGCTCTGGGGTGGGGCCTGCAGGCCTCTTGAGTGCAGCAGGGTGACGGACGCCTCACGGGACATCAGGAGGGGCCTGGGACTTGCTGGCATGACTCTCCAGGCACCTCTGGGCAAAGGGAAGGCACTAGAGCATAATTCGGAAAATAATCAAAAAATACCGCTCACCAAGTTAGAAAGTGAACAGGGCAAAAGAGATTGTAAGTGTGTTACTTGAAACAGAACCGATCTGGTAACAAAGAAAGACGGATGCAGGGAACCAGAGACTATAGGGCTGGGTCTTCGTTCCCTCGGGTACGTGGAAATATAAGGAGATTGCCCATTAGGTCACCGAGCCCTGGCTCCCGCCATCACCACTCTCTTACGGGTGAAGAAAGGAGGAGGGAGGACCCAGCCCTGATCACACAGCAAGAAAGCTGCGAGCCAGGATGCGTTTCTAAGCACGTGCCATCCGAACAGTAGTAAATCTTTATAAAATCGTATACATCGCTCCCTCCATGTAATGTCAGAAATCAAGGAGAGTAACTGTTTCCTGGCCGCGCCCCCTGCGGGGGGCGTCCCCCTGTCCCTCTCCAGTACCCGGCCGGCTGCCCGTGCGTGCTGGGCCGAGCCCAGGCCCCCGAACGCCTTACTCACATCTGTTCTGTCTGGGCGGGAAGGAATTTAAAGGCGATTCCCAGAATTACAAAATCTGGATGACTTTCTGGTTATGAAAGCAAATGTACAACGAGGAAAGGAAGTCGAAAGTTCCTCAAAACACTCGACGCGGAGGCACAGGGTCCCCAGAAGAGGGGACGACTGGGCACACACTCAGGAGGGGTGACTTACAAAGCCGCCGCCTCCGTGCCTCGGGAGCGGCTGAGAGCTTCCCCTCCAGGGCTCCTTTCACCCTCCAGAGACAGAGCCAAGAAGGGAAGGGAAAGCTCTTTTCCCCCCCTACTAAAAAGGCTTGTTTGTTCACTGTTAAAATATTAAACGTTACACAAGTGTGGAGTGTTTCGGTGTTTGCTTTTCGGGTGAGCAACTGCACTGGTCCGCAGTGAGTGCGGCCTGCGGCCTGCCAGTTTCGGGGAGCTCTTGTGACGGCACACAGGACCCCTCGGATGAGGGCTTTTCCAGTAACTTCCATGAGTTGAAGAGGTACGGGTCATGCCAGCTGGAGGCACCCGTGGGTCCCGGGGGGTGTTCAGGGCCCAGCCACCCCCACTTCTTCACCTGGGGTTTTATCATCACAGCCTTGAATCTGCTGTCCACTGTCTGCGTATCCATGCCAAAGAGGTCTTTATCTCAGCATACACCGAGCAGAGCAGCATTAATGCTTCCAGAGAGGTCAGCCCGCAGGGGGACTCAAGGCCACCAAGCGGAAGCGGGCAGGATGCTGGTGCACGGGGACACAGCTTGTCATGTGACAAGTAACCGTCACATCCCGAGCTCAGTGCCTCTCCTTCCAGGGAAGCCTGAGTCTGCCCAGGCCTGGAGCACGGCACGGGAGGAGGATGGGTCTCCACAAAGCTGGGCCTTTGCACGAGACGCACAGGGCACACAAGCCCAGCTCTGCCCTCTTTCCTTGGGCCTGGAATGGAGACAGGGCCTTATGGGTGGCGCTGGCCAGGCCTTGGCGCTTCTCCTGAGGACTGAGGTTGGTGAGGACCCAGCCCAGCTGGGAAAGCGTTTCCTTATCGACCCAGGGAGTCCACAACCGTGAGTGGTAGTAAAAGTCTGTGTCCACTCCAGGTCGGTGCTTAACGCTTGTGGGTCAAATCTTCGATGACACACAAGGCAAAAAGCATTGATTCCTACCACAGACACCTGCCTATGCTTGCTGTGCGCGGGGGGCTGAGGGTGCGGAAACGGAGATCATAACATTCCTAACCCAGGATGCTCCCGGTCCACGAACGCACCATGTACCCTAAGTGCTGCAGGCGGAGCCGAAGGAGGCATCCTGAAGTTCTGGAGAGGAGAAGTCAGGAGTACGTGTGTGTGCATGTGTGTGCACGCACATGCGATGTGGGT